>CAUYPK010081862.1:0-16287 GCA_963574355.1 Loris lydekkerianus
TGTATATCAAATCAGCACATTGTACCCCATAAATGCCTTAATGTACACAGTTATGATTTAATAAGTATCTCAAGAATGGAAGAAAAAGTATCCAATGTACTCAGCCCTACTATGAAACCAATTTATAGCTTTCATATGAAAGCTATAACCCAATTATAGCCCAAGAAGAAGGGGAAAGGAGAGGGAGGGGAGGGTGGGGCAGAGGACGGGTGGAGGGAGGGTAATTGGTGGGACCACATCTATGGTGCATCTTACAAGGGCACATGTGAAATTTACTAAGTGTAGAATATAAATGTCTTAACACAGTAACTAAGAAAATGCCGTGAAGGCTATGTTAACCAGTTTGATGAAAATATTTCAAATTTATATAAAACTAGCATATTGTACCCCATGACTGCATTAATGTAACACAGCTATTATTTAATAAAAAAAAAAAAAAAAATGAAAAAAAATCTCTGTGGCAAAATGGAGGATGAATCGTGTAGTGAACTAAAACAAAACAGAGTCACTTTAATGGAGAAAATAAAAGTTTCCAATTCTGAGATTCAGTTATATAAGTAAATTGGAAAACAGGTATACATTGCCTTGTAGGATTTCCAACTTTACTTTAAGGTCAATGGAAATTCACTGAACTTTTTTAAGGACAGGTGTGATGTGATTGAAATAGATTTAGGAAAAAAATGACTATGACTGCTATGAAAAATAGACATAAAAAAACAGAATGGATATGTGTAGAGTGGTGTAGTGGGTGGCTATTATAGCTATATGAGATTATGAGTTTATTCTAGAAAACTTACTATGGTTATACAGTTTCTATGGCTTTGAAGAGAAAAAAATAAGTTTGAGAAATATACAGAATCAACAAATGATAGTAGGTTTGAAATAGTAGGTATTATATAAGATCAAGGATGATTCCTAGAGTTTGGACTTATTTAATTTGATGGAAGATGGAGTCATTCACTGCAGTAATGAATATTGGGGGAAAAGTCCACTTCTGGTTTTGTTTTGGTTAGATAAATTTTAAAATTCCTTTAACTTATCTAAATGGAGATTACAAGAATGGAGTTAAGGTTCACCATTGGAGTCATCTGAATATAAGTGGCAAATAAAGATATGTGTAGGAAGATATGGAATGAGGAAAGAATAGCACTAACAAAAACCTTGAGTTTGTTCTATATTCCATCATGAACCAGAGGAAGATCAACTTACCGATGTAGAGAGATGGACAAGCCAGAAATGTGAGAGGACAACTAAAAATGTGTTACTCGGGAAGCCAAGAGGAAGATACTATTTTCAGAAGGAGGCAAAAGTACTACTTAATTTTGACATAAACCAAACATTTTCCATTAGATTTGCTGATGTTAAAGTTATTGTGATCTTATTTAAAACTAGCTCCGGGGAATAATGGTAGTGCATGTCAGACTGGAGGAGCTCTGTGTTCAAAAAGAATTTCAAAAGACTAGAACACAATTTCAAAAGCTAGAAAAAGAACAGTGAATATTCAAAGTCTCTGAAGAAGAAACCCAACAAAAAGAAATAGATTGCATAATTAAATATGCAATTAATAAAATCTTTCTAAAAAATAATAGTATAGCTATAATAGATGAACACATCCTGCATGCTCTGAGGAACATGGCTGATATTGAATGTTTTTAGAAATATACTTTAAAATAGCAACTGGATTTCTAAGATTGAAAACGTCAGTTGGGTGAACAAGGCCAAAGATCATCATTTGTTTTGGGCTTCACATTATTTTAATTGAAGTAAAACTCATATACTTTAAAATATAGACAATTTTTGTAACTACTTGAAAAAGTTTTGATGAGTGTAGTCATGTAACCATTACAGTAATCAAATAAATATTACAACCTAGATTTTCTCATTCTTCTTTCCAACCAACACTAGAACATTGCCTACAATATTCACTTTTCTTATTTCTACCAGCATACAGCACTTCGTGCAACAGAATGACACATCATGTGCTTTTGTGAGGTGAATATTTTTCACTCAACATAATATGTTGGAGGTTTATCCAAATTGTGGCATGGCTAAGTGTCATTTCATTGCATGAACATATCAAATTAGTTTATTCATTCTCTTGATAGATGTTGTTTCTAGATTTTGGCTAATACAACTAAAGCTTCTGTGAATATTCTTGTCTCTTTCATGTTCTTGAGTAGAAACCCAAGAGTGAAGTTCATGAGTCACAGGGTAGGTATGTGTTTAATTTTTCCCCAAAGTGTTTGACATTTTAACCTCCCATGGTATGAAGGATACTAGCTGAGTTACACTTTGACATCAGTTGGTATTTGGCCACAAATCACTTTTCTCTCTCTTTTTAAAGATATTCAGTGCTTTTATTGTCAATTACTAGAAGTACATCATTTAATTAAAAATAATTAAGTGTCCATTTAAAAATTATATCAGAGTACTTTTTAAAAAATAAAATGGGCATTTTCACGGGGAATATACTTATCAAGGTTCATCCAAACTGTAGCATGTTGTCAGGATTGACTTTCTGAAGAATAGGCTGAATAATTTTCCACTGTATATAGGCTTTGTCTAACCGTACATTTGTTGATGGACGCTTGTGTTGATTTTTCCCTTTTGGCTCTTGTGTATAATATTGCTCTAAACATGGGTGTACATATATCTGCTAAAGTCTTAGTTTTCGATTCATTAGGGTATACACCCAGAAGCTGAATTGCTGGATTATATGGTAATTCCCCTTTTATTGAGGGAGGGGGTAACTGCTATGCTATTTTCCATAGAAGCTGTACCATTTTACATGCCCACCAGCAAAGGATTTCACCTTTTCTCCATCCTTACCAAAACTTGTTAATTTATGCTTCATTGTCAATAGCCATCCTAATAGTTTGCCAGTGGTACCTTACTGTGCTGAGCATCTTTTATATGGTTCTTTGCCATTTGCATATCTTTTTTGGAGAAGCATCTATTCAAGTTCCTTGACCAGTTTTCACCAGGTCTGTTGTTATTGTTTTGTTGTAGAAGTTCTTTACATAATTGGGCTATTAACACATTATCAGACACGTGATTGACCAAATTTGTCAAGTCACTTTTAAGGAAAAAAGATTATACTGGCCTAAGAGTTCTGTAAATAAATACTAAATTCAATAGAAATAGAGTAAAATACCCAACAAACTCTAGGAAAGAAAGACGAGTCATGGATTTTCACCTGTAGAGATTTCTTCAAGTGTCTAAGTTATAGAAATACCAGTATTAAATATTCAAGAATTCAGACCATATTATTTTACCAAAAATATCATAATGACTCTTCTAATGGATTAAGCTCTGCCAACCAAAAAATGACTGTGTGTAGATAGAAAAGAGATGAGTGGTAGGTACCACATATTTTTAACTGTAAAACTGAGATTAAAACAAATGTGGACATTAGAATGAAAGAAAAAGGAAAAAAAAAAACATTGTTTTAAGGACAGGAGTCCCCAAATAGAGTCACTCATGCTGAAGTTCAACATTACCAGATACCTGAGTTCTTTTTTTATAAGATCTGACCTTTGCAGAAATCAGTAGGGACATAATAGCCAAATCCCATTTAGTCAATACATTTCCCTTAACATTCCTTTAAGAAAATGTCCAAATTTCTATTTGTTCCTGTTCCTGCTTTCCTTTACTTGTTTCTGCTTATAAAACTCACTTTTTCTGTTTGGCTCATCAGAGCACCTTCCTCGTTTGTAGATTGGATGCTTCCTGGTTCATGAATCACAAACAAAGGCCAACTAGATCTTCAAAACTCAATTTTCTGACACTTTTCTCTTTGACAAGTTCTATATTCTCTCAATGTAGAAATAATACAATGTAAAAAGTTAGCCATTAATTTATTGGAAAAAGGGTAGAAAAGATAATAGTTACATCGATGGCATTATTTTTAAGACACAGTAGCTTGAAGGGCATAATTTTAAGCTGACAAATTCTGTTCAAAAAAGTATAATCATATTAATGGAACAAAAATAAACAATTGGGAAGTTAATGCATTCAGAGGGAGTGCTGTGTATGGATTAACATTTCAATATTCATTGTATGCTTACTTAGATGAAAGATCAAAGCCAATATTAAGACTAGAAATGCAGGCATTGAGAGAAAGGAAAAAAACAATGTAAGTATTTAGACTAGATAACAACAACAACAAAACAGCATTTGGCATCTAAGTGGATTTAGTGGTAAGTCACAGTGAAGAAGGGAAAACAATTCTGTAGGCTTTTCTTAGAAGTTTGGTAAAAGAATGAGGATGCTTTTTGAATTAAGGAAGATTAGCACAAAAAGAGAGAAAAAGGAAAAGTGAACATTTCTCATTTTCTATGTTGATGTTGATTTGGTTGATTAGCACCTGGACTACTGGCTGTGTGAACTCCAATTCCAGGTGACTCAGAGCAAGAGTGTAATACGCAGTTTAAGGTATGTTTAAAGTACACACTCAAGGGACAGGTATTGATCAGCTTTGTCTTCTGTTTACCTGTGGAAAGAAACAGTATAGATGAGTCTCCTGAAAATGGAGATGACTACAGGGAAGCCAGGACGATGGGGAGTGTGGTAGGTGTGGGGAAGCAGATGGTCAGGAGGGTGAGGACAGGCTAATCAGGTGGACTGAGGCCTGATGCTTCTGTTTCTGAACAACCAGCAAGAGACTGGAGCTACAAGGGTATTTAAGTTTGTCTACTAGAAAAACAATGCTCACGTTTTTCTCTTCTAAAATAAAGAGTACATTCCAACAAAGACATATGAGAACACATCAAGAAATATTTTTAAGCTAGGAGAATAACGTTAATCAAGCTAAAAATATGTTGTAAAATAAATTAAAAGTGATCTATGTGCTTTCATCAAAGGCAGCTTTTGCAAAAAAAAAAAAAACAAACAAACAAACAAGCAAAATGATTTAAGAAAACATAGTTGAGGAACACAGAAAATAAAGTAAGAGCCGCTATTAGCATCGACTAAAAACTGAAATGTGCTTGACATAATATTTAGCAGGAATATGTGTAGATATAATTCTGAATATATAAGAATAACTAGTTATACCCAAGAAGAAAGAACGGGAATATTATCCGCTTGCAGTGTTTCATTAAATGAAAAAAAGTGCAAACAGGCTTACATGTGTATTTTTCAAGCTTTTATAAAGATAGGCAAATTTAAAGAAGGCAAATAGCTCTTTTTAAAGGCTAGGATAAAATGGATTTTGAGAAAAGAGGAATAACTTACAGAAACATAAAAACTACTGGGGAAACAATAAGTAGCTGTTCTCTAAATCTATTGAGAGCACAATAACAGAAAATAGGCTTACGTTGGAGACAAATGGATTTAGATTGTGTGCCTGTTCAAACTCCACCACTAAAAGACTTCTGAGAGACTGGTTGGATAGCTTTTTATTTATTTATTTATTTATTTTTTTTTTAGTTTTGTTTTGAAAATTAAGTGTAAGACAACTCACAGTGCAATGCCAAAATTATGTAAGGTCGGGCTCTGTGAAAATTTGCTGCTGCATTCCAAGTAGTAGCATTTTCCCATTGAAGCTTCTTATGCCAAGGATGCTGACCAGCTCATCCAGACCAATTTTAAAGAGAGCCAGTGACCTTTAATTGCATCAGGAGAATTGGGTTAACTACAGAGAAGAATTTCCTGCTGGAGAGGAATGTGAAATAACAAAACGAAATCTTAAGGAATCAGGTAAAACTGGATGGAACTCCAGGAGACAAGGTGCAGCTGGACAAAGAGTGAGCAGGAATCTCACTGTGGACATTGTGGGCCAGGTGTGTTCAGGGAGTCTGGTTCTAACACTTTCACTGTTGGGGGTGAAGGACAAGAGAGACAGCATGGCCTTGTGGTATTTAGTTTTGGGATGGCCTCAAATCTTTGAAGTCCACATAGACTAACTTGAACCAGTCAAGGGCTAACACAATTGTACTCCCTTTGAACACATCTCCCCGCCACCCAGCAAGACCTCTGGAACAGGGAGTGCCAAGTAAGAGCTGCTGACTGATGGCTTCAGCCTTACACAGGACATAGTAGGGGCTTTTCTAGCAATATCCATGCACTATCCTGTTTAATCAGTATAGGAAACTCTATGATGAAGAAGATATTTTAATTTGCATTTTATAGCGGAAGATACTAGAATTTCAGAGATAACAATTGTCCCCAAATTCCCATAGCCAGGCACTCTGGAGAGACCATAGTCTCGGTCTTTATGTACTAATTCCATTGTATTTTGAAAACGCAGCAGATGTCATTAAGTACAGGCGAAACTATTAGACTATGTTAATTTGTTTACTGAGTTATTGGTTTATTTAGAAAATTATAAATGTTTCAAAAAATGTACTTTCTCATTAATAAGTTATTACATGTAGTTACTGATAAAAATATCTAATTTCTTTTTTTATGTTATGCTAATTTCAGATTTTTAAAAGCCTTATTAAAATGCATCATTATTTGCTAGAGTTACAAAGATTAGTCACTCCCCTGTATGCATACAGAAATGAAATAATCCTCATTTCTGACGATTTTTGAAGCAACTGTGCTCTGGAGGAAAAACAGATTTCAATCTTCTAAGGTTTGTCTTTCCATAAGATGTTTATGTCCTTTATTTGGCCTCCAGGAAAATATGATTATGTTAGATCACATTTCTTTAGATAGATACAAATAAGGCATATTGCACAATGCCTAGGAATTACTTTCCTAATGTTTCACAATAGCTGGAATTAATTGAAATCCTTTAGGGTATATTAGGCCGGAAGTGTGTCGCATTCATGGTATGGTAGGAAATAATTAGATCTCCCAATTAAATCTTTATGGGAAAATGATTTTGAAATTAGCTTTAAGAAAATTGAGTGGAAGCAGATCATAGGCAAATTGAAATACTCCTGTGTAGTATTAACAAGCGTATTTTTATATCTGTGTGTGGTATCTGAATTATCACCCTTATAGACAAGACATAATCTGTGTGACATGTTAGGAAAAGTAGGTCTGTACCAGATGAACTAAAAAGACGATAGAAAACAGTTTTGTCATAGTATGAAGTAATGTTTATAGCAGCAATATTTTAATTATCGAATTTATAAATAAACCTTAATAGGTAAAATGATAAATACATGTTAATATCCTGAAGTTCATAGACCTATAAAGACTAATACAGAAAAAAAAAAATCGTATTTGTCAGATTCTGGAAATTTCTCTGTCATAAATTTATTTAATTAACACATAGTTTATAAAATCATGTGGAAAATACTATTTAAATCTTACATTTCTAAGTTGATTGATACAATTTCTAAAGGAAAACTGTCTTGAATTCACATAAAACCAGATACATTTTGAAAAAGTCTAAGGTAAGTGTATCCATGCGGATGTATCAATTCTTGTTTTATTACCTTGTCTTAGAAATTCTAAATATATCTTTTTCTTTTATTTACTTCTAATAATATTTAAGTAATATAGTTTCAAAGTAAAAAAAATGTTTATAATAACTCTTGGTGGAATTGAAGCATTTTAGATTTGGGAGGAATTTTCATACATATGAAAACTTAGATTCAGAAAGTTTGAATAACAGGCCCAATTTTAAAGATCTTGTTGTTAGTGACACCTTTGAAACTAGAATTGAATGCAAGACTCATATTACCAAGCCTCTTGCCTGAATGTGGAACCAGAATGCTTCCAGAGGGAAAAGGCTTGCTTGTATTCCCCCATACCTGGACAAATGTTCAGTGTACAACAGAGAGAAACACTTTTTAAAAGTTCAATTTGAGGCCATTTATACTCACGCTGAGGTTCAGCTTTAAATGTTTTCCTGGATCGTTATTGACATTCAATTATCTTGTGAAAGACTGTGGCCTCCAGGTTTCTGCCATAATATTCCAATTATAATTTACACAGTGTTTCTAGTGATTGGCAAGAAGGAGACTGCAGTGTTATTCACATGCAGAATTTCAGTCCTGGATGAGTAAGCTATTATGTATAAAAGGAGGCATTTTAAGCAAATTGATTTTCTGTGTAGAGCTTCAGCCCAAAAGGACTTCTTTGTGCAAAAAATCAAGATCAATAATTCTATGCAAAGCTAAATTGAATCATGTCACTGCTTCAATTTTATAATAGTTCTAATGTATGATAAATAATAAACTTTCTTTTGAATCTTTCTTGTTGGTTGTCCTAATTTCAATGACAATCAGTGTGTATTTCATTTCACCACTGGCTGTTGACACCAGAACCATCAGTAGAATTTACAGTGGAGGAGGCGCATGTCAGCGCGTCAACCAAAGGCAGGCTGCCGGCCAAGCCTTATCATTTATTTAACCAAAACACTGGTAAAACTCAACTCTATTATAATAGTTAAACTCTGAATTTATAAATGTCATGTGAATGAATGAAAATGAAGTAAGTAATTTCTGCTAGAATGGAGGTGTGGGGACACGATTTGGGTAGTATCATGCCTGAGCATTAAATTGTGACTAATGATAATAGTTTTAAAGTGGGAAATATGTTATCTCCAAAGGGAAAGAACTGCTCAGGGACTGAGATGATTATTCTAACAATCCAAGCATAAAACGCAGACGTGTTCCAATAACAGCAATATTTGGAAAGATATCGGCTGATGAAAAAGAAACGTGTCGGTCAAAAAAGGAAAGGGGAATAGCATGTGTTGAGTGCCCTCTCTGTGCCAAGCAGCGTGTTGTTATCCCGCATATGCAGCAAACTAACAAGACAAGTACTTACTACTTTCTTACTATCTTAAGAGCTGGATAAGTAATATTGGATGAGAGAGATGTAGTTTCTGCTATCACCGAGCTTATAATAACCCCACTTTATGATTGTGAAAATAAGAGTTCAAAGACGTGCAATTACTCATTCAAAGTCACCTTGTTAGGAAGTGGAAAAGGTAGAATCCAAACCCAGGTTGGTCTCTCTTCAAAGTTTAAATACTTTATGCTATAGTGCCATTAAATTCTGGTGAATAATACATCTGCGCTCAAGTATATAATAATAAATACTCCCACATCTGTTCCTTTGGCCAAGTCCTAGTCCCCTGGATTTCTTTGGGTCAAAGAAAAAAAAAAGCCATTGATTTTTCAAATCTTGGCAGGTGCTTATGCCTGGGACTGAGAACATTTCATTACATTTCACTGTCACACATAAAAGCTTTTTAAAAAAATTGTAATTTGCACATATTTTTGAAAATTAATTTAATAAAATATTCACTGAAAACAACGATTAATTACTTCAGGTTTGTCAGCCAACACAACTGAGTGATGACTGTGGTTTTCTTTTTTGAAACAGTTGTTACTTAGACACAAATTATGATGCATTTTTGGAAGCAGATAATTCCTAAATTCATATTAACTGCTTCATAAATCATAGGCCAACTGAAAAATTAATGACAATGCTCTAACCATGTAGGTGTGCATAAAAGTTGGCAAATATGAGGCTACAAATAAATGCTCATGCCTTTTTTTTTTTTCTGCAGCAATTAGTTAACTCCATGATCGGTCCCAAGAGGAAATAAAGTTTTAGTAAGAAATTTCTGAAGTTATTATGATTTTTTTAGTCATAGGACGTTGCATAATTATCTCCCAAAAAAAAACAAAGAAGCCTAGTTTGAAAATAAGGATAGAGAAATATCTGAAACATTTGGTATCTTTTTTTTTCTGTCTTTTCTGGCCGGGGCTGGGTTTGAACCTGCCACCTCAGGTTTATGGGGCCAGGGTCCTACTCCTTTGAGCCATATTTGATATTTTTAATCACAGAAAATGATCTCCCTTTTAAAAACTAGTTTAAAATTTTTGAGCTTAGAGATTATGTTCAACATAAAAATAAGGAAATGAGTGTTTTAAGAATCCTTGAGAGACCCTATCTAATGTACCCTGGTCATGTCAATAGCAAAGACTAATTTCCTTTTTGAAGCACTTGATGGCGATCAACATATGTTTACACAACCATATACTAAGGCTCCAATGTGTACCAGGCATTATTTCAGATGCTGAGTATACATTCAGTGAACAAAACAAGAAAAGAAAAATATCCTTGACTTAAAGGCAATTACATACTCTTCTTCTCAGATTTCTGCAGATTTATTCTTATTTCTTTCAATTACTCCCCTTCCTGCAGGCAGTCTTTAAACGTTAATGTTCCCTGAGGTTTTATTAACCTATTTCACCTTGTACATACTGTCTTTCTACATAATATCAGTCTTGCCTTTAACTGTCTCATAGACGTTGCTCTAAAATCTTTATCTTTGTATCTTGTTCCTTCTCTTGTATTCCCGTTTCCGGTGTCCATGTGGAAATCCCACAGTCACTTTGCACATAACATGGGCTGAATGAAAGCACCACTAACCCCCCTATTCTTCCAAGGGGATCTTTTATTTCCTTAGCACCTCTTTTCCTCCCTATCAGCATACTCACCCATCAAGTGACCCAATGTAAATGTCTATTGTGTAAGTGATTAATAGCTCAGATTCTAGACTCAGCCTGTGTTTCCATCCCAACTTTGCCAATAATTAGCTTAGTAATATTGGCAACTAAACCAATTGGAACTGTAATTTGCCCAGCTGTAACTTGATGATTTAGGCCTCTAGAAAAATTAACAGAAGTGATGCAATTTAAGGTTTCAGCACATAGTAAAATATAAATTAAAAAAATTAGTTTTTGGTGTTACTTTTGTCTTTGTTATCATACTTTACAACTATCCCTACTCAGTCATTTCAAAGTGTGCTTGACAAAGTCCTAGTGCCACAAAGCCTTGGGGGCGTCCTTTGACCTGGAGTGGATCTGAGCACCGGGGCTCCTGATTGCTTTCTAAAGTAACTTCACTGCAGCATCTTGGATGTCACACGTTCCCTCTATTAGAGTTCAGCTTTGAATTCTGATTGAAATGGATTTGACCGCTGAATATAATTTTATCAACCAATGATGTATCTCTAGGGATGTTCTTTTGTTTTTCTATTCAATTCTACCTTTTCAAATACTACACTTGAAGGGCCAAACTTTTCACTTGGCACTGAAGAATTTTCCCTTAATTCAAGGCTTTAAGTGTCTGCCTTTGGCTCAGAATCCCTATCCTCCAGGATGAATTCTCCTGAGAAGACTGTGTAAAAGGTAGACACGTTGCGATATATGAGGAGGGTGACATTGCCAGCTCTCCCTTACACTGCTCTTGTTAGATCAAGTCAGAGCTGTGCCATTAATTAAAAGGAGGCTTCTTTCTTCTTTAATGTATTACACACATTTGCAGAGCTACTGGTCTCCAACAGCAAAGTATGCTCCAGAAACATTAAAAAAAAAAAAAAAAAAAAAAAAGTCTGCTTGTGTGAAGAACCAGCCAAGAATAATAATTAGCTTTTTGACATATCGGTTTCTAACCAACGCGTTATTTATTTGAAAATACCAGTGGCGTGTCTATTAAAGTAAAACCTCCAACTTTGTTTCTAGCATACCCCAAACATCTCTTGATCCAAAAACATAGCACAAAAAGCCAAACTTACCATATATTGCATGTAAATTTATAGACAGAGATAAATTTAATAGTTGTAATCTGTTATAGGCAGTAATTGGAATACATGTTTGTATGTGTATGGTAAAATTTCAGTCAAAAACATAGATGTGTAAAGTTGAATCTTCATTATTTTTCTTTTACTAAACATAATTTATAATTTGAGGCTCTATGTTCAAAGCCCACTCAAGTTTCCACCAAGTCAACTTAGATAAATTAGTGTAAGTCAGTCATTTCTGGTTTTTTACTCAAAGGATATCTCTTTTTATCCCCAAATTGCACCTAAGTCAGTCTGAGTGCAATATATGTGATGTAAATTGGGTGTGGATGGCAGGAACGCAGTGGCCGTCTTGACCATGGGCAATCTTCAGCCTCCTCTTAACTGTGCAGAGGTGAAAATCAGGATGTCAGGCTTGTGTTTGCTACTGTCATTTCCTGCAGCACCAGTGCCCTCCATCCTCAGTGCACCACGGCCCCAGCTTAGAAGCTCTAGCTCCTGCACTGACAATGTCCTCCAGTCACCACAGAGACTTTTCCTCTCTCTCACTTAAGTCTGGTCCCTTCTGACCCTCTAGAAGGCCTGGAAAACATTCTAAAACATTATAGTCATTTGCCTGGAGTTATGAAAGACTCGGGGAATTGTTTCAGGCCCTATCTTCCTAAACATGTCTCCTGCTCATTTTCACCTTCCTGCTGAGGATTCTTGCTGCCATGAAAAACTTTCCTCGTTCTTTCTCCTTGGCTTTCTGGCTGTCCCATTCTTGGCACTCTTTGGGCGCAGAAAATTGAGACTATTTCTCCCTGGCCATGGCACATTATCACCACTGGGACATGAAAATCATTTCTACTATATAATTGACTTTTTGTCTTAACTAGATGCTCACTGCTCTTTCCTTCCATTGTGTTTCATATCCACCCTTATATATGCACTAGCCAATAAGATATGCCTTGCATTTTCATGTATGCTCTTAATTTCATATAAAGGACATTATGCTGTAAATATATTTCTTTTCTTACTTTAAGTTTTTAGGGATACCTATGTTGCTGTGGGACAATCTGGTTTTTGTTTGACTCTGCCACACAGTATATTTTCACCACCTTGTATTTGGTTGAAATATATGAAATTAACATTTTCTTGTAGTCAAGAATGGTTAAATATTAACAATTGCATATGGTCCAACTTAAACATATTTACTCCCCTGGTGACAGAAAACTAGACTGTGGCCGCAGTTGCAACCCCAGCAATGCACTGGTTGGCATGCTTGGAGTGTATGCTCGGGAAGGAGATTTTTGGGTGGTGGAGGTCACCCTTGCTTAATTTCACAAGTAGCGGCCATGTTTTCCAGAATAGCTAAACTACCACAGGTTTACTCTGTAAGTTCTGACACCAGCTCAGGCTCACCAGGTGGCAAGTACTAAATCCTCATTTCTCTTGGACCTTCCCAGACTCATTTGGTGGATTTTTTCCCTCTCAACCAGGGTCCAGCCAAAAGAGGAAATGCTCTGCTCTCTGCTGACAGTCGGCTGTGACAGCGCTGAAAAAACCCTGGTTAATGTTCCTAAATCGTGTCCCCTTACATACGCCTTAATTCAGAAGTCTTTTAGTTCCAAATGTCAAAATCTTAACACAAATTATTTTAGCCAAAAAGGGAAGTGTGGGGCTCACGATCCAAGGAAGAATATTAGGGGCTCAAAAGTGAGCAGGACCTTACCCTCTCTACTCCTCATTACTTCCCTCCTGCTGGTTCGATGCTCAGACCTGCTTTCTTCTGGGGGAGAGCACAGTAGTTGGCAAGCTTCTGTGTTTTATGCCTTAACACTTCCCCACTTGACAGAGATTATCCCTGTCACTCAGATCCGTTTTGAGAGACCTGAGGGAAATTCCCTTTTATTCCAGGATCAGGGCTATAGATTGCTCCGATTAGGGTGGAGTTCCCCACGTACTCACCCGGCAGGGCCGTGCGCGCGGAGGAGGGGTCCCCGGACAGGGACAGTCAGCTCACTTGCACCTGCAGAGGCTCAGGGGGACGCAGCGGTGAAGGCTACAGGATGTTCCCTCGCTTTCCCAGGAAACCGCGTACTAGGCGGTCGCGGCCGGGCTGACCGTGGTGCCAGCGCGTTTGTCTCTTCCCACTCTCCCATCCCGCTCAACTGTGGAGCGTCTTAGGACAGTGATTTTCAACCGGTGTGCCGCGGCGCCCAGGTGTGCTGGGAGAGGATCTTAGGTGTGCTGCGGGAAATTTTAAAGATCGTGAATTAAATTATTTTTGAAAGCACAGTAAGTATATATTTTTTACTTTTTAAAAATAAATATATTTTAAGTGTGCGGTTAAAGTTTATAGGTTCAAGTGTGCCATGAGATAAAAAAAAAAAAAAAAAAAGGTTGAAAAACACCGGTCTAGGAGAAAGTTTCATGGGATCGCTCCTAAGTGTCCAAGTAAAACCAAATGCAGCCTAGATGGGAAACGGTCCACTTGGACCTTGAGGCTGCACAGACCATTGTTAGAGAGTAAACTTTTAAAATTTACATCTTTATGCTTTCTGGAAGAGTTAACACAGTGACCGCGCATCAGAAATCATTTTCTTCAGAATATCGGAAGAGTATGTATTTTCTAATTAGCAGAGAGATTTTAGACTGGATAAATTCTAATGCTGATCTGAGTCACCTACAGGAAGCCCTGAGACAGACAGGGAGGAAAGTGATAGTTGGATAAGGTGGGCAGCAGCCGTGAATGACTGAACAGGTTTGATTCCTACCCATAGTTAACAGCACAGGTGTATAAAACAATTGTAGGTTTTTCTATCTTTCTTTTCCTCTCTCTCTCAGGCTCTCTTTTAATGTGGCTCAGAAGAACCTCCTGTGGCCAATTGTGGGTTGAAGATAATTAGCCTTTAATTATCACCAGTTACATTTTCACCTGTTCCACTTGCAAATCCCCAGAACTTCTAGTTTTCCAATTAGCTATTCATCCTCCAACAAGCAAGTGTGGGGAAACAGCCTTTCCTTTTGGGAACCAACCCTTTCCCCACTAACCTTTCAAGTTATATTTTAGCTGGTGTAAGAACACCCTTGAGAGGATCAACTTATTTTTATTTGCAATGTATCTCTACAGAATCTCAGATCAAATGTGTACGTTGGCTGCAGTAGCTGAATCTAGGTAGAGATGGGAATATCCTCTCTGGGGAGATCAGAATAATGAATATGACTTGAGAGAAGAACAGACGAATTAAAATGGACTCAAATAGGCAAAGCCTTATTTGCAATCTAAAGATGAGTTTTGTGTTTTCTTTTTTGGTTGTATATGGATAAAAGTCAAATGCAAAACATTAGAATGGGAAGAGAATTCTGACAGTATTTTTTATCTTCTGTCAGGGGACTGAATCTTTATTCGTTCGAGTTCAGATAGAAAGGACCTTTAGCTCACATTAAGGAAGGTGACTATTTGTGGTGTTATCTCAGAAGTAAAATAAATAAATAAATGGATGAAATATCCCATCCAGTTAAGAACAACTCATTAGCAACAAGCTGGCAAATTTAAAATAAAATATCCACTAATCCCCCAAAAGCGTATTACAAAGGAAGAAAAGAATAATTTACTTCATAGACCTTTTGAGGTTTTATATCTTTGTATCACATGGTATCATATATACCTGGTAGTAAAACTATGGAGAAACCTTTGGAAAGGCTGTTCCGGGAATACATTCTCATTAGCATGCAAATCTTTCATCAGCATGCAAATAATTTCACGATAATGTGGCCAGGGTCCCCAGAGTAAATAATTTCCATTTTCATTACTGTATATGCTACAAATACTCATACTATTTTCCCTGAGAATTACAGTACTTATTTAGTACACTTTGATCTGATCACAAATTTTGTATCATTAATCCATGCTTTAAAGCAGGTAGGTAATAGGCATTATTTTGCTAACTCACAGATGGAGAGACAGAATGACAAAAGGTCAGACCCATCATAAAATGAGTTTAAAACATACGGTGTCCAGGGTTTCCAAGCTACTAATTATGTTTTGTGTTCACTAAGTCTTCTTTGTCTGAATTTTGTTCAACTTATTGCATATCATTCTAATTGTAAGATAATAAAAAAACATAGTCAATGTGTTATTTGCCATACTATCAAGTAAATAGTTTTAAAATTTAACATTATAAATAAAAGTCTCACACCTTGCAATATGCAAGTCATACATCTTGAGAAACTTTGGTATGCAAAGTGTTATGTGTAATATTCTATTGAAATGGCAGGATTTTCAAGTTGCACAGAAGACATTTGCTAATATAGTTTAATCCTCCCACCATTTCTAGCATTTAGTAAATATTATTGAAGAAAGAATAAGTGAATCAGGAATAAAGAGAAAACTAAAATATAAAAAAAGGATTTTTTTTCACCCTACCTTCTTCCCCTGCTACCCTAATTTACCCTTCACCTTTGGGCCCGGTATCCCAAAAAAAAAAGGTTAGAGGCAGTTAAATCAGGTCGAGGTCCAATATCACTGGCTCATTAACCAAGAATCTAACTATTATTCTTCACTGCCCTCCATAGCACCAATGACGGGTTAGACTCCCAAAACTGGGACAACCTAAGACAGGATATGGAGAAGCTGCATGGTGGATTACATTCATAGGACCCAAAGACGGGTAAGATCACTCTGCGTTCAGTCAACCTAAGACAGGGACCAAACCATTGATGTTTGTATCCCCATGACGGGTAAGACTGAAACTGCAAGAACAGGCAACCTAAGACAGGGGCTATGTTTTTCCCCCATA
>CAUYPK010081864.1:0-11039 GCA_963574355.1 Loris lydekkerianus
AAAGTCACAATATAACAAAGACATCTGTACCAGAATGTTTATTGCAGGCCAATTCATAATTGCTAAGTCATGGAAGACGCCCAAGTGCCCATCGACCCACGAATGGACTAGCAAATTGTGGTACATGTATACCATGGAATAGTATGCAGCCTTAAAGAAAGATGGAGACTTTACCTCTTTCATGTTTACATGGGTGGAGCTGGAACATATTCTCCTTAGCAAAGTATCCCAGGAATGGAAGAAAAAGTATCCAATGTACTCAGCCCTACTATAAAGCTAAACTATAGCTTTCACATGAAGGCTATAACCCAACCATACCACAAGACTATGGGGAAAGGGCCAAGGGAGGGGAAGGGAGGGGGGAGGTTAGTGTGGAGGGAGGGTAATGGGTGTGGCCACACCTAAGCTGCATCTTAGAATGGGTACACGCAAAGAAACCTACTAAATGCAGAATACAAATAATACAAATGTCTACATACAATAACTAAGAAGATGGCATGAAGGCTACGTTGAACATTTTGATGAGAATTTTTCAGATTGTATATGAAACCAGCACATTGTACCCCTTGATTGCACTAATGTACACAGCTATGATTTAACAATTAAAAAAAATAAAAAAAAATAATGTAAGAAAGGTTTCACCACCCCTACATCTATGAAAGGGCGTGGCACTAAACGTAGGCACACTGGAAATGAAACGCAAGAAGCCTTTCTAGACTAAAAGTTTTTCATAAAATCCATTCAATGAACAAACACTGAGTGCCTGACTAAAGCTGCAAAGTCAATCTGTTGGATTGATATGTGTCTCTCACATACATGGTGCTGGGTTAGACATAAAGATTGCAAACAATGAAGGAACATGGAATGGGCCCTAGAGAAACTTACAATCTATAATTTAAAGACATGTACATAGAAAGTACATATGTGGTATAGGAATCAGAAAGTTATAATATGTTCTAAAAAAGATGGCTGGGACATTGTGCTAAGGGCACTCAAGGGGAGGAGCCACGTTACAGGCCGAGTTTGAAGTGGCCTTTGAAGAAATGCAATGGTTTGGAGCTGAGACTGGGGAGGAGCCCCCAGAAGGAGCGGCGCTCACACCTGCAAAGGCACCGAGGTGTGCAGTGGCTGTCTGCGAGGAAATGGGAAACCAGGGAACATTTGTGAATAGGGAAATGGTATGGTAAGGGTTGTGTAGCGAGAAGGGCAAAGTGCACCAAGTATGCAAACTATGGTCTGTGTGAAGGTGGAAGGGATGGGGGGGAAACACTGGACTCCTGTAGGTCCCTGGAGTTGGGCGGCTGTAGCTTGGGAACAGACCAGGGTAGGCGATATGGGTTTGGCAACCTGGGTGTCCTCTATTGTTCATCACTGAGAAGTCCTGAAAAGAGCAAAGGGCCAGGGCAGGTTCTTGCTGGAAGGTGATGGCATCAGAAGGGCCGACTTCCATACTAACCATCAGGTTCAATGTCTGACACTTCAAAATTGCAACCCTCCAGCACAAGCTGAGGTCTGTGGGGAGGTGGGAAGTAAGGATGCAGAGAACCCGAGAGGATACTGCTTCCCATGGCTAAAACTAAGCAAGGATTAAATGGGATATATTTAAAACTCAGCATCTTTGGACATTCTTCAACAGCCATGTTTCTTGGCCTAAAGAAATTAGAAAGGGAGTCCTAGTATTTGAATATGTTGATATGGCCTGCACCCCCCCCCCCCCCAAGGGTTTTTTAAGCCACTTCATTTTCCTGAAAGCCTTGTAAGTGTGCCGGCTATCTATGTCATGGCTGTCAAGGAGCAGTTGGGGCAAGAGTTTGTGGGTTCCAGTGATGTTATTCAAGTTCATCGTCTTTACTGCGCCCTGAAAATGGA
This sequence comes from Loris lydekkerianus, assembly GCA_963574355.1. Taxonomy (NCBI): domain Eukaryota; kingdom Metazoa; phylum Chordata; class Mammalia; order Primates; family Lorisidae; genus Loris; species Loris lydekkerianus. Next base: position 1,870 of record CAUYPK010081864.1, read on the forward strand.
AAGGTTCTGGGTCCACTCTGCGGCCTGGCCATGGAAGAACTTGACATAGTTCTCCAGCAGGTAAGTAGATGGGCAAAGAAAAGAAAGCTGGATATGAATAGAGCCCCGTGGGAAGCAAGAGTTGCCTGCATGGACCTGACTTTACCCTCAAACCCAGGAAAGCGGGGTCGCTCAGGGCTAGCGATGGCGCTGGAGGTGTCTGGAGGAAATTCAGATCTCATCTGCGCTCCAAGTTACCCCGCAGCTATTTCTCTGGGAAAATAATCAACATTCGGAGCCATCTGTCCTCGCCCAGTTTCCCGGGGTCGAGCAGGGGGCAGACGGGAGGAAAGCCCTATCGCTGGAAGCAGAAAGGCCCAGGGAATCCCGCGCAGCTGCCCGAGCGCTTCGCGGCGGGGCATCCCGGGGCTTTCCCGGCCGCCGAGCGCGCGGCGGTCTCGGGGTTGCAGACTTCAGTCCGGTGCAGCCGGGTAGGAGCGGTGCAGCCAAGCAGGTAGGTGTGGAGCCAGCCGGCCTGGGGCTGTGGGGCGCGGCCGGCGCTCCGGGGCAAAGGGAGGCGCCAGCCGGGGTGTGGGCGGTGCCCGCCTGCGCCCCGGCTCCTACAGCGCTGTCCCCGGCCGAGCGCACAGCTCCGGCGCCGCGAGGCCGAGCCTGGCGTCCGCGGTAGCGCCTGGCCAGCCGCACAGCTCCGCCGCCCACCTAGACAGCCGCGAGCGCCGAGCAGGAGAGGAGGAGGAAGGGGAGGGGAGGAGGTAGAGGCGGCGGCCGCTCCAGCCCGCGGGTGCGCGGAGCGCGAGAGGAGGTGGAGCGGGAGGCTGGGGCGGCCGCGGCCGGTGTGCGCGCCGGGCCGGCGAGCGGCGGGGAGGGGCAGCGGCGCCCCAGAGCGCCCCGCCTCGCCTTCCGCGCGCAGCTCCAGCCCGGCTCCGCCACAGACACACACCCACCAAGCACCTAGAGCCCTCCGCCCTCCGCCCCCGCCGGCCGCCGCCGCCGCGCCTCGGGCAGCCCTGGCGAGAGGCAACTCCCGGGCTGGCGCGTCCGGCGTCCCGGCTCCTTCCGCGCGGCGAGCTCAGCCCCGCTCGATTTTTCCTTTTCCATCCCAGCCCTCTCTCGGCTGCGCGGTGGTGGCGGCGGCAGGGGGATGGGGGCCCGTGCGGGGAACCGGGTGAAGATCGATGAAGATTATTGTTCTTTTTAAGGATGCCTTGCTTCCTCCCGCCGCCTCTCCCTTGAGCCTTCCTACTAGAGACGGTGAACCCGGGTCAGGGATGTAAAGACAGTGGGAAAAACACGCCAGCAGCTCCAGCCTGCCGGGGAGACCCTCCTCTCTGTGGAGGGGAGGGGGATTTCCAGCGACAGATCGTTGGCGAAGGGGATCGTCGCGGGGAGAGGAGCCCCCGAGGGAGCGGGGAATCCCACAGCCCTCTGTGGTGCCCGAGCCCGCGCCGCCTGCTGAGCGGGGTCTGCGGGAGCTAGGTAAGTGGCGGGGGCCCCCATCGCTGCTCCCCGGAGGGGTCTTCCTTTGAGAATGAATGATCGCGGCAGCCGAGCCAGACTTGAGTTGCTAAAGGAATTGGAAACTGCCATATGGCGCCGAGTGGACTTACACATAAAGCTGACTTAGCCCCGAGAGGGTGTCTAATGTAAGGCTCCTTCCCAGTGGGGAAGGCACTCAAGTGTTAGCCCCTGAAAAGCCTCCCAGCAGCCTGAATGACGAGGGATGGGGAGTGTTATTTCTAGGAGAGGAGCTCTTGTTGCCTTCTGTTCATTTGTTGGTAAATGCCACACTCACACGCACACACTTGTGGGACTGGAGGTAGGGAGCGTGATGTCTCTGATGGATGAACACAGAACCATGCATGTGTTTTATTCTTCAAGCTTGCGCGGTCTCTGTTCTGTAGCACGATTCCCGAGAGAGAGCAACGGGTCTCCAGGGAAAGAGCTTCATGGCTGTTTCCAACACACTCTGCTAGGGGACCTGGGAATACGTTTGCCCTGGATGGCACCAAAAGATATCGACCATTTGCCTCATCATTTGCTCCCAATGCTTAATGACTCTTTTCAAAATAGTATCTTGACATCCATTTTCTCGAGGTATGTGCATTTATGTGTATTCATTCATAAAAATTGTCAGCGTGCAATATGCACAAACATGCCATTTATGCAACATTTGTTACTGCACGAGTGTTTTAACAAATAATGAATACAAGGTCATGCTGGAAAAATTTAGTATGCACATATGTACACGGGTTGATTTCATTCCTGTTCAACATTTCTCCTAATTAAGTTATGCAATAATGTGAATATTTTAAATATTTTACATTTTTATTTTTGCATTGATTGGTTTTGATTTTTTTAAGTCCAAGACAAAGGAAATATAAACATTTTGTTATTTTTAAATGTGTAGTATTCAATGTGGAACAGAGGTTTTTGGTTTATTTACCAATAAATGCCAATCAAGATATTACATTTCATAGGACAAGGGAAAGAGATTTCAGTCCAAGATCTAATCTTGCCAGTGCTGAATAACTTAAAAGGAAAGGTTTTATAAAAGAAGGTAACATTTTAAAAATGATATACATAGGTATAAAGAAAAAGTTTTGCTTCATCTATTTCACTCTTGAGGGGTGTGTGTGTGAAAGAGAGAATAAATATAAAGTCCAAAGTTTAACTTGTAATACATGAATAAAACCGATAGACATCCAGACTAGAGAAAATCTTTGTTGTTAAAAGAAACACAACTTAGTACAATGCCCTGACATGCACATTTTACACGTGTTTGTGCATTTATCTGGTCCTTGAAGTGGTATTTTTTAATGTAAGGCATGAAAAGTGCTTACTTGGATTTGCATGGACTTTCTGAGAATATTGAAGATCTGATGCACAAGTAACTTTTTCCCCACTGAATGTAAAGAACCCTCCTCACCTAAAAGAGTTATACTATATGATTCCACAGGGTAAATGCTATGTAATCCCCTCTCTCTTGCCTTCACGATCAGACCAGTTGTTTATCACAAACAGAATTCTGTCTAATGCACCTTCCTTTTCTGGCTGTATTCAGACTTTTGGAGAAAGGAGTGAATCACTGGGCAGTTCTCTTTTCTTTCTTTCTCCTTTAAGCGTCACCTTTGTATCTCCGAGTTAGTGTTGCCAGATCTCCCTCAGACACAAACTCATGCTCAGACTACAGAAAAAAACTCTCCTGCCTGCCGCTTTGAATGTTCTCATCCTCACATGCTTTTCTATTGCCTTTCTTTTTCTTTTTCTCTTGTTTTTCTGAAGAGAACCAATCTGTGCATCAGTTGAAACTATTTGCAGTTTCACTGTTCTCCAAATCCCACAGTTCACCTTTGCAAACATGTATGTTTACTGAATATTTAGATGGGATTAGTTAAGAAACTATTACTCTATCCAATCCTTTCTGTTGGGCTTTTAAAACTTCCTTGTTTCTGTGACAGGGCAACTGTGGACATCAGCCTGCCATCCTTATTTTCAATAGGAGAATAAATATTGCTACAAAAAGTGAAAATGGCAAGATAGGGCTTCAGTCACATTTCTTGGCAACTTAGAGCGTATCTGTCCAGTTTTTCTGTATACCTGCCTGCATGTCTATAAATGTGCAAGTCTGTTGGGCATCTTCATTACGCACTGAAAAGAATATTTTTTTCTTGAGTGTATCTCTTGCATATTTCAATGATACACCACTATACTTGTTTATGTACAATGAAAGTAGACCAAAATGCTGGTGAAATCTAGGGAACCTACCAACTCTATTTCATTTTTCCATAATGCAGCTTTCCCTTGATTAGTTAGTAATTAGTTGCTTAAAAATTGCTATCCCTTAAAGACTAATTCTGAAGGAAAATTCTTAAACTTGGTAGGAAATCTCCTCACATACATTTTAAGGTAAATATATGCAGGTAAGATGTTCTACTTATTTTGGAATGAATATTATTTGAGATTTGCTTTTATTCATCAAATGGATTTTGCCTAAAATCATGATGCCTGTTATTTTCACAAGGGCTTCAGAGGAATGGAGAGTACGTATGCATTATATGTGATATTTGTAAAGTTCATGATTTTTTTTTTAAGGTTAGAGTTTATGGCCTTTTTACTCCCAAAGTGATCAATTTTATGGAGCCAAGCAGTCTTAAATTTTTTACTTACATTCCACAAGTATCTTTAGGTACTAGATTTATAGTCTATTCTGTTTCATTGCATATTTTCTCCTTGTAGGAGAAGATTCCCAAATTGTCAACATGAATTTGTAATAAGAAGGCAGTTTAGCTTGAGGCTGATTTTTAAAATGTGGGTGGGATTTTATCAGACTCCTAACACATTAGAAAGTACTATCCTTTTAGTGACCCTAGAAACTGAGGCTGTCTCCCACAGGACACAGATATCTGTTTGGTCAATTTCTGATGATAGTTTATTTTAATTTTCAGTTTTAAAAAAATTTTGTGAATTACTTTGAATAAAGTATGGTACTACAAATACTTTTATTTTAACTATTTTTAGAATTACATATATTAATACATGCTTTAAAAAATTACTAGTTTTACAGTATTTTCTTTTACGTACATCCCCATTTTTTCTCTGTAAAATGTAACCCCAATATTTTAATGGAAATTAAAATATACTCACTTATCAGATTTACCTTACTACTATATTTTTAGAATGCATTTATTTTATTAAGTATTAAATATAATAAAATCATGAGACCATAAATCATAAATTGATATTTTCTTCCATAAAAGTTTATATAATATTTGAAGTAAGTTTTTTCTAAATAGCCACTGCATCTGTTTATGTGAAAAATATTATCTGGATTAAATTAGAAAGATATAATGATTATTGTTGCTTACAGGATGCCATAGAATCCAATATTTAGTTATATCATCATGATTGATTGACATTGTTATTTTTCACACAGATATTAGGTCTTACAGGTTCAGTTACATTATATAACCAACTGTCAACCTAAAATTGACTTGTTATAAGAAAGTTCATTTTAAAAGTTTGGCTATTTTAGAACTTATTTACCCTTCCTCATAAAAACAGTACATTAAATGATGTTTAGGTCCTCAGGCCAATCCACCAAATCCCTTTTAATCAGTAATGTACCTAGAGAACTGTACTGTTAGTCCTGAAAATCCCAATCATGATGCATAGCAGTGTTCCTGGGGAGTCATTTGATTTAGGTAGTTATTGCCTTCTCTTTGAGGCTCTCTTGGGTTACAGTGGCCGATGCAATACTGCTTAGGACCACAAGGAGGAGGAAAAAAGGAGAGGAAGTTTGTACCCAACAGACTCTGAGGCTTCAGGCAGAATGAAGAAGGCTTTGTAAGACTGGTATAGACAAAATGTTGAATAATTAATTTGGAGTTCTATAATATCATGAGAGCCAGGGAGTGTATCACTCCTCATTTGTTATTTCATCCTAAAGATATGCACTGAGTTCCTTCCCTGTGCTAAGCCCTAAGCTAGTTATTAGGGACATAAATATGAATAAGACACTATGCCCTCACAGTCTACATGTATAGATGAACAAATCACACACAAAAAAAAAATTGTAAATGCTATTGGCATGCTGGGACGGCAATCTGATTGAGTAGTTGCATAACAGAAGCATCTCAAGGGGGAGAAAATACAGTTGCTTTCAGTTCCTGGATATATTTAGAGCCTTGATTCTCTATTCAGTCAGATCCAGTGCCCTCTTTTTTGAAGCACCATTTTGTAATGTCCCCTTTACTTTCCGGAAATGATATTAATAGGTATCATAACTTATCTATACATGTAATATTTTACTTATTTAATTTTTGTTGATACATAATATTTGTACTTATGGGGTACATGTAAGATTTTGTTATATGCATAGAACATGTAACGATCAAATCAGGGTATTTAGGGTACCCAGTATCTTGTGCATTTATCATTTCTATGTATTGGGACATTTTAAATCTTTCCTTCAAGCTACATTGGAAATATATTATTGTTAACTTTGGTCATCCTACTCTGCTAATGAACAGTGGAATTTATTCCTTCTATATAAGTGTTGCACATATAATCTTTGAAAATCAACATGAATTCCCTATCTATAATAGAAAGGATAAATAAGAGGAAGGTAAGCTAAAGATAAAATAGACGTATCAATATGTATATATTGACGTATAACTACACTGGAAGACGTAACAAAATAGATGCTTACCACTTAAAAAGTGTAAGTTTGGACAAAAAGATAAGTTTGGGCAAGATAAAAAGATAAATTTGGGTAAAAAGATAATATTCAACTGAATATTAGTGACCTTTTGGATATTTGCATTTTGAACTAAGAGTGAAATAAATATATTCATTGAGTGTGACAGCAACAATTGCAAACAGATGTGAGTGTGCTGTATAACTGAATCACTTAAGAGGAGCAGCATTATAATGGGTGACATCACTTTCCAAAATGGGGAGCAAATCTTGGTGATGTTCCAAATATGGTAGTTACATTCTTGGAAAATTCCTGTATAAAAGTATGTCATGTACAATGGGGCTAGGATTTAGTCATAGATAATAGAAAGCGCACTTTTCATTGATATCAGTGTCTAGTGAGATGTGTGGAAGTTGTGATGGAGGGGGAATGTGTGCCACACTGCAGACTTCCTTGCTTTTCTGGGCCTTGCCCTCCAACTACTTCACAACTTTAGAAAATTCACTGAAGCATTGATTATGGCTATTTTTTTCTCATTGAAGAAAGCCAATCCAGTTCTACTGTGTGACTGGCTATTTTGGAAAAACAGAATTCTCTTAAGTTTTTAGTACATAAGTAAATTTAGAGGTTGGCCTAATAATCAACAATATAAACACCAACAAAGATAAACACCAAACCATATAGATTGCTACATTCAAGACATCTTAATAGTAGTCACAATATGTGAGGCTGGCTGATAGAGATGATTTGATCAGAGCTGTCAAGAGTTTCATTTTCTACGTGGGAGAGTCAGACATGACTTCACAGATGAAGTGACACCTAAGTTCCTTTTAAAAAGATGAGTGTGAGTTACTGCACAGAGATCCTCACCCTCAGACCCTGATACGTGGGCAGCTGGGTTCTCCAGGAAGTCAAGCAGGGCCTAGGAGGCTACCCCAACCCCCAGGGGCCTGGTCCTCCAGCTGGAAGTCGACCACTTCCTCCTTTGCCCCAGCCCAAGGCCACATCCTCAGGACTTGCCTTGTAGACCCCCCTCCTCCTCCCCTACCTGTCATCTGGGCCCTACACCTCTCTTCACTCTTTCCCTTCTCTCCTCCTCAGTGCTCCTCCAGACCCAGCCTACCTCCACTTCTGGCAGTGCCCCCTCACTCTGCATTGTGAGTTTTGCCTGTGTCTTATCATCAGGGGTCTCACTGCTGAAGAAGCTGTAGTCAGCAAACCCCATGTTGTACAGAACCAGGTCCAACACATGCCCTCAACATTGATCTCCATGTTCTTCCCTAGCACCCATACAACCACATATGTGTTCATAGCAGCACAGGTCATGGCTGTGTCATCATCACCTCCAGGGTCATTGCCACTGTATGTGGCTCCAGCTTCCTCTTAACAACACAAGTACCTCTGGAGTGGCGGGAGAGGGGAGATCATTGCCCACCACCGACCTTCAGAAAGCCAAGGCACAAAGGGCATGCCCAGTCCTGGCTCCTGGCCTGAGTCTGACCCAATGTTCATGACAACAAATACAAAATTAAAGCGTGTGTTTTCTTAGACTTTAAGTGTCTATGTAGTTGAGCTTAACCCTTGAAATCATGAATAATATGGATGGGAGAAGACAGATCTGCTCACCCAATTTGTGGAATACTAGAATAAAAAAGAATCTTCCCTTGCCTTTCTGTCTTGGAGCTGGCCATCAAGAAATTCTCTGACCTATCTTGTGTGATTGTAGGAAATAAGACTCATTTCAGTGGAGGAAGAAATTCTTTCCACTGGAGGAAAAAATATTACACCAAGATGCCAACAAGTAACTGAACATACAGAAAACTTCCAAATAGAGGGTGATATGTCAAGGATGGGCATGGAAGCTCCATTCCTCTTCCTGATACTTTGCCTTACACAGTGCTTCATTGATAGTCTTGGTAATATCTTTCATACTGGAGACCTCAACACCCAACTTGCAGCATTGCACAGATAGTCCAGACATAAAATCAACAACAACAACAAAAAAAAAAACATAGGACTTACTCTGTACTATGGACTAATGGATCTAATATATACTTAGAGAGCATTTAATGCAATAGCTGCAGAATACACATTCTTCCCAGAACAGGGATTACTCTCTAGGGTAGACCATATTTTGACTACGAAACAAGTGTTCAAAAATTCAGAAAATTTGAAAACATATCAAGTATCTTCTCTAACCACAATGGGACAAAACTAGAAATCAACAACAAGAAGAACTTTAGAAACTACATAAATATGTGGAAATTAAATAATATGCTGGTGAATGACCTTGGGCCAATGAAGAAATTAAGGGGAACTACAAGCCTACTGGAAGAAAACATGAGGAAACTCTTCAGGTCATTTGTCTATGCAAAAATTTCTTGAGTAATACCACAAAAGCACAGGTACCAAAGCAAAAATTGGGATCACATCAAGCTAAAAGCCTTCTACACAATAAACAAACAATCTAATGTATGTATACCATGGAATACCATTTAGCCATAAAAATTTGGAGACATTACATCTTTTGTATTTACCTGGATGGAGTTGAAAAATATTCTCCTTAGCAAAGTATCTCAAAAATGGAAAAAGAAGCATCAATGTACTCAATACCGATTTGAAGCTAGTAGATGAACAACTACAGGCCTACACAAAAGAAAAACAAATTAAATTCAATAAGGAAGGAGGAAGCTCTCACCTGTCAAGATACAATGTAGGGGTATATGGCATACCTCGTAGGTGAAGAACTCAACCACAACTCGGACTTTACCTTACTACCTCACAGCGCAAACAATATAACCTAATTGTGTGTACTCTTATTATTTTTTTTATTATTATTTATTTTTTTTTATTATAGATAAAAATATGCACCATAGATGTGGCCCAACCCATCACCCTCCCTCCACCCAAACCTCCCCCCTCCCTTCCCCTTCCTTGGTCCTTTCCTCATAGTCTTGAGGTATAGTTGGGTTAT
>CAUYPK010081865.1:0-19997 GCA_963574355.1 Loris lydekkerianus
CCTTCTATACCAATTTTCTTGAGTGTTCTGATCATGAAGGGATGCTGGATATTATCAAAAGCTTTTTCTGCATCGATTGAGAGAATCATATGGTCTTTGTTTTTTAATTTGCTTATGTGCTGAATTACATTTATGGATTTATGTATATTGAACCAGCCTTGGGACCCTGGGATAAAACCGACTTGGTCATGATGTATAATTTGTTTGATGTGTTGTTGGATTCTGTTTGTTAGGATCTTGTGGAGTATTTTTGCATCAATATTAATTAGTGATATGGGTCTATAATTTTCTTTTCTTGTTGGGTCTTTCCCTGGTTTGGGGATCAAGGTGATGTTTGCTTCATAGAATGTGTTGGGTAATATTCATTCTTTTTCTATATTTTGGAAGAGGTTTAGTAATACAGGTACTAGTTCTTCTTTAAAGGTTTGGTAGAATTCTGATGTAAAGCCATCTGGTCCTGTGCTTTTCTTTTTAGGGAGATTTTGTATAGTTGATGCTATTTCAGAACTTGATATAGGCCTATTCAACATTTCCACTTTGTTCTGGCTAAGTCTTGGTAAGTGGTCGAATTCTTTCAGATTTTCATATGTCTGAGAGTAGAGTTTCTTGTAGTATTCATTAAGGATTTTTTAAATTTCTGAGGGGTCTGTTGTTATTTCATCATTACCATTTCTGATTGATGAAATTAGGGATTTGACTATTTTTTTCCTGGTTCGGTTGGCCAAAGGTTTATCTATTTTATTGACCTTTTCAAAAAACCAACTTTTAGAGTTATTGATCTGTTGTATAATTCTTTTTTTTTTTTTATTTCATTTAATTCTGCTCTGAGTTTGCTTATTTCTTTTCTTCTGCTGGGTTTGGAGTTAGAATGTTCTTCCTTCTCCAGTTGCTTGAGATGTCCCATCAAGTTATTAACTTCCTCTCTTTCTGTTTTCTTGAGGAAGGCTTGCAGTGCTATAAATTTCCCTCCTAGGACTGCCTTTGCAGTATCCCAGAGGTTCTGATAATTCGTGTCTTGATTGTTCTTTTGTTCCAAAAATTTGGTGACTTCCTTCTTAATCTCATCTATAACCCATCTATTCTTCAGCATAAGGTTGTTTAGCTTCCATGTTTTTGTATGGGTATGCAGATTCCTGTTGTTATTGAGTTCACCTTTTATTCCATGATGGTCTGAGAAGATGCAAGGAATAATTTCTATTTTTTTAAATTTGCTGAGGTTAGATTTGTGGCTTAGGATGTGGTCGATTTTGGAGTATGTTCCATGGGCAGATGAGAAGAATGTGTATTCAGTTTTCTTGGGATGAAATGTTCTGTAGATGCCTGTTAAGTCCAGATGTTGGATGGTTATGTTTAAATGTAAAATTTTTTGCTTAGCTTCTTTTTGGAGGATCTATCCAGCACTGCTAAAGGGGTGTTAAAATCTCCAACTACTATGGAACTGGAGGAAATCAAGTTGCTCATGTCTGTTAGAGTTTCTCTTATAAATTGAGGTGCATTCTTGGAGGGTGCATAAATATTAATAATTGAAATCTCATCATATTGAGTATTACCTTTAACAAATATGAAGTGTCCATCCTTATCCTACCTTATTTTGGTTGGTTTAAAGCCTAATGCATCTGCGAATAGGATTGCAATGTCTGCTTTTTTCTGCTTTCCATTTGCGTGGAGTATAGATGACCATCCCTTAACCTTGAGTCTGTATTTGTCTTTTAATGTCAGATGAGATTCTTGTATGCAGTAGATATCTGACTTGAGTTTTTTGTATCCAGTCAGCCAACCTGTGCCTCTTTAGAGGACAATTTAAACCATTCACATTAATTGAAAATATTGATAAGGCTTTCGAGAGTCCAGTGGACATTTTTAATCCTTTTGAGACTGTGGAAGTTGGAATTAGATCAAAATTTTCCAGGTGAGTTTACTTTTGTGGTGGAAGATTACACTGGTCTTTATAGAGGATAGGTCTGAGAACATCCTGAAGATCTGGTTTAGTTATGGCAAATTTCTTCAACATGTGAATGTCATTAAAGTATTTAATTACTCTGTCATAAATGAAACTCAGTTTAGCTGGGTACAGGATCCTGGGTTGAAAGTTATTTTGTTTTAGGAGATTAAAAGTCGATGACCATCCTCTTCTAGCTTGAAAGGTATAATCAGAGAGATCTGCAGTTATTCTAATATTCTACCCCTTGTAAGTGATGGTTTTCTTTCATATGGCTGCTTTAAGAATTTTCTCCTTCATATTAACTTTAGTGAAATTGATAATGATGTGTCTGGGGGATGTCTTATTTGGGTTGAGTCATGCTGGAGTTCTGAAACTGTCTGCTATCTGAATTTCAGAATCTTTTGGCATGTCTGGAAAGTTCTCCTTCATAATCTCATGGAGAAGAGACTCTGTGCCTTGTGAAGCCACTTTGTGGCTTTCGGGGATCCCTATAAGATGAATATTGGTTTTCTTTAAATTATCCCAGAGCTCTCTGAGAGAGTATCCATTTTTGTCCTCCATTTCTCTTCCTATTTTAGAGTTTGGGAACATTCAAAAGCTTCTTCTTCAATGTCAGACATCCTTTCTTCTGCTCACTCCATTCTGTTACTGAGGGATTCTACTGTGTTTCTAAGATCTCTGCGGGATGCAACTTCTTGTCTCAATGTGTCAAAATCTTTGGTCATTTGGTCTTTGAATTCGTTGAATTCTTGAGATATCTTTTGGGTTACTGCTTGGAATTCTAATTCAATCTTATATGCTACCCAGATTCTGAATTCGATTTCTGACTTCTCAGCTGTTTGTTTGTGCATGGGATCTTGTGCTGTGTCTGCCCCACTGATCCATGGGGGAGTTTATCTACTCTGATTATTCATATTGCCAGAGTTTTTCCGTTGATTTTGCCTCATGATTGTTTTTCACCGTTAACTCTGGCCATCCTCAGAGTTGGGGAGGTGTCTCTCTAAGATCAGACCCTGGGGGGATCACTCTATTGTTGCTGGATCTTCATAGTGAGTGACCCTGTGTAGTTCCTCTGGGGCTGCCCCCAGTGAGTGAGTTCTGGTTGCGGAAGCAGCTCCCGAGTGTGACACACCCAGATCCAGCAACAGGGCGTGGAGTGGTGCACATGGTTCTTGGAGTGCCTGGCCTCCAGTGACTTTGGCACTGGGACCCCAAGGCTCCAGCAGTCTCTGGACAGACAGAAGGGCTCCTTGTAGAGGCAGGGAGGCTCCACAGGGTACGTGGCTACCAGAGTCCCTGGCCAGATGAGTGGGCCGGTGTGGAGGCAGGGAGGGTAGAGGAGGGAGGACGCAGGATTGCGTGGCTCCCGCAGTTCCTGGTCAGGGCGTGCGGAGGCCCGGCAGGCACAGGTTGTGGGTCATGGGTTGCAGTGCAGCTCTTACCAAGGTCCGGGTGTGCACCGGTCGCGATCGCAGTGCAGCTCTTATGGAGGTCTGGGTGGGAGCCTGGGTTTCCCTGGAGAAGCCACGGTGAAGAGGAGACTTCTTTATTTCTTTCAGAGTTGAATTATGACATTTCCATTGCTTCTGACCCTTTCTATGTTCCTGCAAATTCTAAGCTTCCAGCACTCCCCTCCACTCTCTCTCTGAGGTCTGGAGGCCCGTCCCCCAGGAGTCCAGATTGTTGGGTGATTTCTCAAGGGGTGTGGACAGGGGCTAGACTGCAGCTGTTCAGTGATGATTCTGCGGCATGGGAGTGAGCAGAGGACGGTTGGCTGAGAGGGAACCACATCGGAGTGGCGGTGCCCTGAGGCCCTAAATGCTAAATTTTGTACCCAATCTCTGAATCACTGCACCACAGAAAAATATTTTTAGCCATTAGTTTTGATTAACATGGAAGAGCAAATTTAAATTGTTACTTTACTTTAGAAAGAAGATGGCTATCATCATTCAACACATGAATTCATAAGAAATAGCCTGTGTGCAGAAGCCAGAAGATACATCTCCTTCTTAAGAGTATATCATATGATCCAAGCTCCCTCTAGTTTACTGTCTAATGTGAATATATAATTGGGTAGCCTTAGAAATAAGTGACAATTATTTCTAAAAGGTAGCAAGAATATAAGGTGGTTCAGAACAAACTAATTCATGTGGTAGTGCCATTGACATTATTTTGGGAACAAAAAAACAAAGTTTAAGAACCCTCACCACCTACAAAGATTTTTGTCTTTTACTTTTTGGCAATTTTTCCCTATGTAAGACTCTCATTCTTTATAAGCTACAGACATCTAACATGATGATAGCCTGAGGTGTTATCCAGTATAGTTGTTTCAATGATATTAACTCACACAAAGAATAAGCAGATAATTTATTATTATGTAAGATTAGCATTTGCCTGGAGGTTGTTTGATATTGCTTAATCTTATTGCTGCTTTTTAAAGAAGAATTTTTCCTACCCTTCAATTATAAGGGTTTTTTTAATTTGGTTTTTAAAATTTTAACAAGTCTTTAATAATAAATTACCCACAGCATGTCTACTGCCGACCACAGATGCCATCTCACCCATTGCTTTTTTAAAAAATACTTTATAATTAATCACAAAATTAACGGATTTTAGGAAATAATTTTATTTCCACACCTAATCCATTATTACAACTTCTAAATGTATGCATGACTCATAAAAAATAGAATAGAATGCAAAGTGTAAAAACCCATGAAGTAGTATAAATGCAAAGATTAGACCTATTATTAAAATAATCTCAATGGTGGTCAAGTACACATTTAAATATGCTGTTGTTTCTTTATTCCGTTAATTTCTAAACCCATTGTTAAAGAACTGACTCAAAGTTCACTTCCTCTATAATGTAATACTATTATTTGAAGACAAATTAAATAACATCCTTAGGAAACATAATGTTCTACAGCCAGGTAATAAGAATATAAAAACAGGGGGAAGGAGCAATATGGAGGTTGAGTAACAGCTTCCTTGCAACTAGGCATTGTGAGACTGGGAAGAGAAGACTCCAGGCATCTCTGGATGGTAGGATCTGCCCAGAAACATCCCTTTGGGGATACAGGGAGTCAGCAAGAGATTTCTGGACCCCATGAGGAGGAAGAAAGTACTGAAGAACTGGCAAGTGATTGCATGTGTTCGTTTGGTCTAATCCCACCAGCAGCTGTAAGGACAGCAGCAATGAGATTGCAAACTGGAAAGGCCTTACCTGTGAGCTGTTTTTTGTTGTTTTTTTGTTTGTTTGTTTGTTTTTATTTTTTTGGACTTGGCACTCAGTTGAACTACCTTGGGAGAACTTGGGAAAGAGTGCGGAGGACTTTAAGCATTGTCTAGGGTCCCAGACTGTCCTGGCAAGCTCTGCCCTCAGGGTTGCAGAGCAAAAATTGGGCGGGAGACCTGGGGCAAGTAACCTAGTGACTGAGCAGCCTAAAGGTGGGGACTGAGACACCTTATAGTCTTTGCTCTCAGGGGCATAGACTGAGACCAGTTTTGGCACACTGGGTAAGTGGATAGCCACTTCAGGAGTGATCCTAGGGATACATGCTTTCCTGGGAAAGCTTCTGCTTAGCCAAGGCTAGCAGTTTAAAGTGCCTTTTAAGCAGGCTGTGGAGAGATTTAGGTTCTCCACTCAGTGGGGTTTGAGAAATCAGCGAGGCCTCCAGTCTCCATCTTATACGACTGTATCAGCATTGTGATTAACAACTCATACCCCAGAAGATCACCTGTTATCCAGACAATATTCAGCAAGATATATATACACTGCTTTGTTTATTTGTTACTTTTTTGTTATTGTTGTTTTTTAATTTCAAAAATTTCCCTCTAAATTTCTCTTTTGTTTTCTTTCTTCATTTTTCTAGTTTAAATATAATATTCAATTGTTGCCTTCTTTAACAATTAGAACTTCATTTTTGCTACTGTTTCTACCCCCATTATTATTCCTCCCCCCCAATTTTATCTCACAAAGTTTTGTTTGCTTGTTTTGGTTTGATTTATACCATTTTTGCCTTTTCTCTCTACTTGGTGGAGGTGGGGTACTGTGTCTGAACAGGCAAGCAAAGAGCTGCTGACCTCAAGGGAACCACCCAACCTGGCACCCTCAGAGGTTGGGGGATTTTAAGGTTGGGACAAAGTACCCTATTATACACCTATATTGTTCCTTTCTCCCTCTTTCTGTGTCTCTCTTCTTTTTGTCAATGTTCCATTTTACTCACCCCCTCTCCATACCCCTTTTCTTTTTCTTTTTCTTTTTTCCCTTCTTGTCCCTCAATCCTCTCATCCTTCTGGCCCTGTACCAAAAAGACCCATTGAAATCCTAGTCCAGAGGCATCGTAACTTAAAGAGCAAGAAAAAGTGAAATGAAAATTAGTGCAAGGAAACAGATAAAAGAAAACCCTCATGAGGAAGAATCAACAGAAAAATCCTGGCAACATAAAAAACAGTCCAGAGCAACCCCCACAAGGAACTGTGAGGTAGATACTGCAGAGGATTCCACCTATAAAGAAATGTAAGAAATGACAGGGAATTTAGAATACAGATAATGAAATGAAGGAAATGATGGAAACAATGAAGGAAACTGCTCATAAAGTAGAAAATAACCTAAAGGAAATCCATAAACAAAATCAGAGATGAACAATATGAAGAATGTAGAAAGGATATAGCAGAGTTGAAGGAACTGAAGCAGTCAATTAGGGAACTTAAAGATGCAATAGAAAGTATCAACAACAGATTACACCATGCAGAAGAAAGAATCTCAGACATAGAGGACAAAGCTCTTAAGATATAACTCAAGATAGTTAAAGAGGCAGAAAAGAAGAAACAGAAAGCAGAATGTTCACTGACAGAATTATGGGACTTTATGAAGTGTTCAAACATATGAGTTTTAGGTATCCCAAAAGGGGAAGAAGAATGCCCCAGAGGAATGGAAGCCATACTAGAGAATATTATAAAAGAAAATTCCCCAAATATCACCAAAGACTCTGACACACTCCTTTCAGACGGATATCGGACCCCAGGTTGCCTCAACCCTAACAGAGCTCCTCCAAGACACATTGTGATGAACCTGTCCAAAGCCAAGACGAAAGAAAAGATTCTTCAAGCTGCCAGGAATAATTGCTACTTGACTTACAGGGGCAAATCCATCAGGGTGACTGCAGACTTTTCTAATAAAACTTTTCAAGCTAGAAGACAATGGTCATCTCCCTTTACCCTACTTAAACAGAATAATTTCCAACCCAGAATTGTATATCCTGCTAAGCCAAGCTTTAAAATTGATAGAGAAATCACATTATTTACTGCTAGACAAACATTGAGAAAATTCACCACAACAAGAATAACTCTACAGGAAATACCTGTTTTACACACTGATAATCACAATGGATCAACAGCAAAGTAAGAACTCAGAAATTAAAAGACAGAACCTAGCTCCCACAATGATTCAAAAGATAAAACTAAGCAATAAATCTCACAAAATAAGATGAATAAAACACTACCACACTTATCAATTATCTCAATAAATGTTAATGGCTTGAATTCCCCACTGAAGAGGCATAGATGGGCTGCCTGTATTAAAAAACACAAGCATTCCATTTGCTGTCTGCAGGAAACACACCTAGCTTCAAAAGACAAATTAAAACTCCTAGTTAAGGGTGAGAAGACAATTTTTCAGGCTAATGGAATTCAGAATAAAAGAGGAGTTGCAATCTTATTTTAGGATACATGTGGATTTAAAGCAACTAAAGTTAAAAAAAAAAAAAAAAAAAAACCCAAAAACACAGATAGTCACTTTATATTGGCCAAGGGAAAAATACAACAAGAAGATGTTTCAATTCTATATATTTATGCACCCAATTTAAATGCTCCAAGATTCTTGAAACAGAACTTAGTCTGAGCAATATGATATCCTATAAAATCATAGTAACAGGAGACTTTAACACTCCTCATACAGAGCTGGACAGATCCTCTAAATAGAAATTAAACAAAGATATAAGATATTTAAATGAGACCCTAGAACAACTGTGCTTGATAGATGCATATAGAACACTCCATCCCAAAGATAAAGAATATACATTCTTCTCATCGCCCCAGGGAACACTCTCCAAAATTGATCATATCCTGGGACACAAAAAAAACCTCAACAGAATAAAAAGAATTGAAATTTTACTTGTATCTTCTCAGACCACAAAGCACTAAAGGTGGAACTCAACTCCAACAAAAACATTCAACCTCACACAAAGACATGGAAATTAAACAACCTTCAGTTGAATGGCAGTTGGGTGCAGAAAGACATAAAAAAGGAAATCATTAACTTCCTTGAGCATAACAACAATGAAGACATAAGTTACCAAAACCTGTGGGATACTGCAAAACTAGTCCTGAGAGAAAAATTTATCTCTTTATATCTATGTTCGAAAAACAGAAATTCTGTCAGTGAACATTCTGCTTTCTGTCTCTTCTTTTCTGCCTCAACAAAGTCATAAGCCATCTTATGGACTGGAAAATAGAAGAACAATCTAAGCCTAAACCCAGCAGAAGAAAAGAAATATCAAAAATTAAATCAGAGATCAATGAAATTGAAAACAAATTAATCATTCAGAAAATTAATGAAAAAAAGGAGTTTGTTTTTTGAAAAAATAACTAAAATACATAAACCTTTGGCCAGTCTAACTAGAAATAGAAAAGTAAAATCTCTAGTAACCTCAATCAGAAATGACAAAGGGGAAATAACAACTGATGCCACAGAAATACAAGAGATTATCTCTGAATACTATCAGAAACTCTGTGCCCAGAAATTTGACAATGTGAAGGAAATGGATAAATATTTGGAATCACATCCTCTCCCTAGACTTAGCCTGGAAGAAATAGAGCTCCTGAACAGACCAATTTCAAGTACTGAGATTAAAGAAACAATAAAAAAGCATCCAACAAAAAAAATGCTTTGGTCCAGATGGCTTCACACCAGAATTCTATCAAACCTTCAAGGAAGAGCTTATTTCTATACTTCATAAATTATTCCAAAAAATTGAGGAGGAAGGAATCTTCCCCAACATGTTCTATGAAGCAAAAATCACCAAGATGCCAAAACCAGGAAAAGACCCAAATAAAGGAAGAATTTCAGATCAATTTCAGTAATGACTATAGATGCAAAAATTGTCAACAAAATCCTAGCTATTAGGTTACATCTTATGAAAAAAGTCATACATCATTATCAAGTAGGTTTCATCCCAGGGATGCAAGGCTGGTTTAACATACGTAAGTCCATAAACGTTATCCACCATAGTAACAGAAGCAAAAACAAAGACCATATGATCCTCTCAATAGATGCAGAAAAAGTATTTGATAAAATATAGCATCCTTTTCTAACCAGAACACTAAAGAGTATAGGCATACATGGCACATTTCTTAAACTGATCAAAACTATCTATGACAAACGCATAGCTAATATTTTACTGAATGAAGTAAAATTGAAAGCTTTTCCTCTTAGAACTAGAACCAGACAAGGTGTTCCTCTGTCACTTGTTCCTGCAAGATAGTGCAAGAAGTTCTAGCCAATACAGTTAGACAAGACAAGGAAATAAATGGCATCCAAATGGGAGCAGAGGAGGTCAAACTCTCCCTCTTTGCTGATGACATGATCTTATACTTAGCGAACCCCAAAGACTCAACCACAACACTCTTGGAAGTCATCAAAAAATACAGTAATGTCTCAGGATATAAAATCAATAACCACAAGTCAGTAGCCTTTGTATACACCAATAATAGTCAAGATGAGAAGCTATTTAAGGACACAACTCCCTTTACCATAGCTTCAAAGAAAATGAAATACCTAGGAATATACCTAACAAAAGAGGTGAAGGACCACTATAAAGAAAATTATGAAATTTTAAGAACGGAAATAGCAGAGGATATTAAAAAGTGGAAGAACATACCATGCTCATGGCTGGGAAAAATCAACATTGTTAAAATGCCTATACTTCCCAAAGCAATCTACCAATTCAATGCCATCCCTATTAAAATACCAACATTGTACTTTCAAGTCTTGGAAAAAATGATTCTATGTTTTGTATGAAACCAGCAAAAACTCTGTATAGCTAAGGCAGTTCTTAGTAATAAAAACAAAGCCAGAAGCATCAGCATACCAAATTTTAGGCTGTACTACAAAGCCATAGCAGTCAAGACAGCATGGTACTGGCACAAAAATAGAGACATAGACACTTGGAATTGAATAGAAAACCACAAAATGAAACTAACATCTTATAACTACCTAATCTTCGATAAACCAAACAAGAACATACCTTTGGGGAAATGGTGCTGGGAGAATTATTCCACCTATTGAATATATTCAATAAATGGTGCTGATAGAACTGCATATTCACATGTAGAAAACTGAAACTGGACCCACACCTTTCTCCACTCACAAAAATTGATTCAAGATACATAAAGGGCTTAAATTTAAGGCATGAAACAATAAAAATTTTCTAAGAAAGCATAGAAAAAAAACACTGGAAGATATCGGTCTAGGGAAAGACACTGTGAAGAAGACCGCCATGGCAATTGCAACAACAACAAAAATAAACAAATGGGACTTTATTAAACTGAAAAGCTTCTGTACAGCTAAAGAGACAACAACCAAAGCAAACAGACAATCTACACAATGGGAAAGGATATTTGCATATTCTGAATCAGACAAAAGCTTGATAACTAGGATCTATAGAGAACTCAAATTAATCCACATGAAAAAAGCCAATAGTCCCATATATCAATGGGCAAGAGACATGAATAGAACCTTCTTTAAAGAAGGCAGACGAATGGCTAACAAACATATGAAAAAATGCTCATCATGCCTAATTATTAGAGAAATGCAAATCAAAACCACCCTGAGATATCATCTAACCCCTGTGAGAATGGCCCACATCACAAAATCTCAAAACTGCAGATGCTGGTGTGGATGTGGAGAGAAGGGAACACTTTTACACTGCTGGTGGGACTGCAAACTAATACAACCTTTCTGGAAGGAAGTATGGAGAACCCTCAAAGAACTCAAGCTAGACCTTCCATTTGATCCTATAATCCCTTTACTGGGCATCAACCCAGAATGAAAAAAATCCTTTTATCATAAGGAAACTTGCACTATACTATTTATTGCAGCTCAATTTACAATCAACAAAATGTGGAAATAGCCTAAATGCCCACCAACCCAGGAATGGATTAACATGCTGTGGTATATGTACACCATGGAATACTATTCAGCCATTAAAAAAACTGGAGACTTTACAGCCTCTATATTAACCTGGATGGAAGTGGAACACACTATTCTTAGTAAGGCATCACAAGAACGGAGATACATGAATCCTATGTACTCAATTTTGTTATGAGGACAATTAATGACAATTAATGACATGGTGGGGGTGGGGGAAGGGGAGAGCAGAGAGAGGGAAGGAGGGAGGGTATGGGGTCTTGGGTGTATTCCACACCTTTTGGGGCAAGACACAATTGTAACAGGGACTTTACCTAACAAATGCAATCAGTGCAACCTGGTTTCTTGTACCCTCAATGAATCCCCAACAATAAAAATAAAGAATATAAAAATAATGTACACTCTTGACTTCTATCCACTCTCAATATAAACAGATAATTAATTAAAGGTGCTTTAATTAAGGGTGTTTCTGGATATATGTAAAGGTTTGTATAGAAGTTAAGCAAAAGTTATTTTGTTCTGGAAGTCAAGCAAAGGCATTCTGGAGGCAATGAGCTATCAGAACTAGCAAATATCTAACAGGAAGTTAACTAACTGGCAGGGTGAGTTACTGAGTCCAAGGGGATGGGGCTGGGATAAAGTCTCCCCAGGAAACAGGAGAATAAGAACAAAGGCACAGAATCAAGTGACATCCTGAACTATTACAGTTTTCATTACTAAAGGGAAAAGGGAAATTTGGACTAAAAGAGCAGTGGAGGATGAGGCTAGAAGAGGTGTGTGCTTAGCACTCCCTTGTAATTACATTCAGGAGGAGGAAATACGGCCAAAAAGCAGTGGAAACCATTTAAATGTTTTGAGTAAGAGAGAAAACCAACAGATTTACGTGATTTCTTCTGAATTTTGATTTTTAAATTTGTTTATATAATCACTGGAGGCTGCTGGAAAAT
This sequence comes from Loris lydekkerianus, assembly GCA_963574355.1. Lineage (NCBI taxonomy): Eukaryota > Metazoa > Chordata > Mammalia > Primates > Lorisidae > Loris > Loris lydekkerianus. The sequence goes on from CAUYPK010081865.1 coordinate 12,095, forward strand.
ATGTATGAGAACTACAACTCTGTGTTGTAGGATATTGTTGCACTATTTCAGCTCAGTGAGAATAAGCATATAAATATGCTTGAGGTTTTGGGGAAGACAATGCATTCAAGAATTTTGGGAAATAAAACAAGATACAGTGCTGTTTGGAACAGACAGTGAAAAGAGAAGTGAAGGACAACCGTCAGTCTACAACAGAGTCTCCTCAATGAGCATCCCAAATGCCCCTTCCTATGCAACTTTTAGAAAATTATTTAATCTTTTTAAACCTTAGTTTCCAAAACTACAAAAAGGTACTAAAGTGCCATCAATTTTACAGGATTGTTAAGAGCAGTTGGGATGATTCATGTAATGTGCTGTACATAGTATAACACGCACTAACTACTATGAGTCCAACAGATGCTAAATAGGCATTATAATTAATATTATCAGGAATTTTACATAGATGTTAATGCCACTAACTGAAAATAGAAAAACAAAAGTATTTACTTGTTTATGATAAAAGATAATAGATTCAATTTTGTAAATACCAGGTAAATTATAGAAGAAGGCATCCATGTAGAAATAGCCAAGGTATTACAGGATCAATCTGATCTCAGAGAGAATATGATTCTTGAGAATATTAATATAACAGTAACAGAAGCATCAAAATATAGAGCAGTGAAATTTTAGGAGTCATAAAATCAGAAGTGTCTTAAAGAGTATAAAAATGCTAGAGGTAACAGTTTAGCTCAGAATGTGATGTCAAAAAAGCCATGGGAAGAGGGAGTTTGGAGAAGAGAGCAGCTAAAAGAAATAAAAGTCAAAATGAAGTACCATAAGAAAACTGAAGTTGTCCATGGATGTGGCAAGTATGACTGTCTTAACACAATAACTAAGAAAATGCCAGGAATGCTATGTTAACCAGTGTGATGAAAATGTGTCGAACTGTTTATAAAACCAGTGCGTGGTGCCCCATGATCTCATTAATGCACACAGCTATGATCTAATACTAATAAAAAATAAAAAATATGCAAAAAAAGGGAAAGAAACTAATAAAGCAACATTGTGGGCAAAGATTGTGAAGCCAGAAGGTAACAGGCTGAGTAACGATCAGGATTGAAAGGTTAGAGGCAGTGGATGAAAATTCCTCTTCAAAAAACATCCCATAAGAGTAATGAGCAGGAGCTCTAAAGCAGGAGAATGGTCCAGGGGAGCTTTGTGGGTTGAAGAAGTGGGTGTGGTTATATGCATATGCATGCAAGGGTAGTATGGTTGCATCTGTTTTTTACATATTTCAGAGTTGAGATTGTTCACAGGAGAAAATGTTCTTAGAATAGGAAAAGCAACTCATGGCATAAGACAGAGAAGACAGACAGGGAGTGGCTTGGGCACCATTTTGGAGTTGGCAGGTGAGGTTTGCACTAATAGCATGGATGCCAGATTTGGCTTTGAAGGAGCTCTCATCCAGTGTAATTAAAAGGAAATAAATAAGAAAAGTACAGAAGGGTGTATATTTGTATGTATTGTTGAGGGTAGAAAAGAGGGAAGTGAGGTAAGAGGACCTGGCTAGATGTTTGAAATTTACTCTCAGTAAATGAGGGGGAAAAGACATCCACCAGGGGGCCAACAGATCTGATTTCAGGAAGACTGGTGAAGGTTTGAGATCACTGGAGCAGGAAGGAGAACATGAGCTGGAAAAGAAACAATGACTCCAGGACCATGGACAAACACCTCGCTAAAACTAAAAAGAATGAGCTCAACTGTGTGATTCTTTTTCTCCCCTCTCATTTTACAGTGAAGGACTGTGTAATCAGCTGTGTGGTTTTCTCTGAATGTACTCCAGGGTCTCAATGGAAAAAAAATAAAGAATGTCTAGATGAGGCTGACTGGGAGTGGATGCTGTCACCAGTGTCATGTTGCTGGACATAGATTTGTAGAGCACGTAGAACATGTAGAATCTCAAAGATTTAGGTAAAAGAGCAATTTTTATTATTAAATAAGGTGCCCACTCTGGGGAGGGAATGAGGCGTTAGAAGCGACTGATACAAAGGAAAAAAAACATTAAGCAATCAAGGACTGCATAATTCAATGAAGTTGATTAGATAGAAAAACTCCTTCTTGTTCCTGGTTCCCGGGCTCACCTAATAAAAGATATTAACCGCACTTAACTATTATGGCCATTGGGGGGCAGCACATGCACCTTGCACTTCAATTCCCTGATAGTGACAATCAGTGTCCTTCCTGGGACTTTTCTACTGCATTGGGGTTGGTGGGGGAAATCTGCCTTTACTTTTCTTTATGAGATTCTGAGTAGAAATTTCGGGTTCTGCAAGGAATTGATGTAACATTTAAAAGAAGCAGAGGCTCGGCACCCGTAGCACAGTAATTACATCACCGGCCACATAACCCCAGGCTGGCAGGTTCAAATCCAGCCTGTGCTAGCTAAACAACAATGACAACTGCAACAAAAACAATAACCAGGAGTTGTGGCAGGCACCTAGAGTCCCAGCTACTTGGGAGGCTGAAGCAAGAGAATCACTTAAGCCCAAGAGTTGGAGGTTGCTGTGAGCTATGATACCACCACACTCTATGGAGGGTGACATAGTGAGACTCTGTCTCAAAAAAAAAAAATAATAATAATAAAAAATAAAATAAATAAATAAATAAATAAATCAGAAGCAAGAGAGGAGAGGACTGAAGAAGGGCAAGAGAAAGGAAGGAGGAAGAGAAAGAGAAAGATGATGATTATATAATTGTTGGGGGCCTAATATGATCATTCTTAAAAATAATAACCGAAACAACAATGGATTGGCCCAGTTAGGCACCACCCAGAGTTTTGTGAGCAAGTGGGTTTTCACAGACAAGCACTTTTGAAAGAGCTAAGTCTTCATTTGTAGTTTAATAAAGGTAAAATGGAATAAAAATTAATCTAGTTATCTTATATATTTTGAATATTTTAGGAGAGAAAAGTAGCAGTATCAGCTCCAAAATGAAGCTTACATTTTTCCCCACAGTTAAATAATTATGTACTTTCACTACATTTTTCAACATTACCCCAAAGTTGTATATGGGGTTATCAACCTAAGTTTAAAGATTGTCTAGCTGGTGTAATTAAACTATGTATTAGTGTTTAGTATAGATAAAAATTTAGAGTAGCTAGAGACGATAGTAAGAGGATTCTTGCATGTTGAAAGTTTAAAGTGATTTTGTGGGGTTAGTCTTATACAGATCCTTCTGTAAAATATCAATTTAGAAATTGTAAGCATGAGTGGAATTCACATTATTTATATTTCTTATAGACCAAATAAGTCATTTCACCAAACTCCCATCATATAATAGTATTCAAATACAGTACCATCTCCATAGTTGACTGCCTGCCTACACTGATCACCTCCTTAAGTCGATGTAATTTTCATAGACAGTACAGTAGGCCTAGTTTCAGTACAGTAGGCCTTGTTCCTTATGGTGACCACCTCTGGGTATTGACCAGTGTGTTACACTCTGTTGGGTTTATCTATGCAATACTTACTATGAGCCTTAGTGAATCTATTTTCACTATTTATATGTACAGATTACATCTCTCTCTCCTCCTTCTTCTCTTCCTCCTTTCATAAATATACTCAGAAAATTTGATTTTACCAAATTTGGGGCTTAGAAAATACACCAAGGTTTATTTGAAAAATTTAAATCTGAAGAGGAGAAATTTATTTTAATAGACTTTCCCTTCTAAGTTATACTTCTTTATTACCAGCTCATGCTTATTCCCATAGTTTGGCTAATGAAAGAGGCTGATTGCCCAAATCACTCTTTCATCCCCTCTCTGATCTCCCTATCAGCCTCATCTACACATACACATTCCTGGCAAAATAACTCTTGTAGATTTATCCTACAATCTTTGTTCCTATAAAAAAGCTTCTTAGATGAAAACCAAACAATAACTCATTTTAAATTTATTTTGAACTTTTTCTTGACACTAGTTAGATTTCCATTATCATGATGATGGAAAGTACCAAGTACTGAGCCCTGGTACTCTTTAGCCTCCAGATGTTAGAAGATGTAGGGAGATGATCATTTAAGAAGATCTAGAAGGACGGACCAGTGAGATACGAAGAAAACAACTGGGTCAAATGCTACTGATGGGGCAATTATAATAAGATGAGGACTAAGAAGTGACATTTAAACTTAGCAATGTGGTAATTGTTGGTAATTCTAACATTTTAAGTTTGAGGACATGAAGTGTGGCAAAATATGATTGGGGTGAGCAAAATAGAACCTAAGAGTGGAGTAATTGATGATCATGACTAAGAGAACTCAGTCAATGTGTTTTGCTGAAAAGAGGAACAAAGCAATGGGGCAATGAGATGGGGGTATGGGGCTGAGGAAATATTTGGTTTAAATGTAAGAAATAATAGCTGATGAGAATGATAAATAGCGAAAAAAAATTTGAGGCAAAGAAAGCAGAGTATTACCTATTGATCCCCTTGAATAGATGAGATGACAGAAGACAGAATTTGTAATAGCACTTGTTGAATAAATGGAAGAATGAATGAATGAACCAACCGGTGAATCAATGAATCATGGAAAGGCTTTTATTTTAACATTTGCAATACTGTATTACAGTAAACTATTTGAAAATAAGCAAAAATAAAAAAATACTCCGTCCATAAAGGCTTTAAAAATAGTAAAAGAAGCATACACTATGTTATACAAATATTCCATCAATAAGTGTTTAGTGAGCATCTATTATTAAAAAAGAGCAATATGTTGGCATTATAAAATGACAGCAAAGTCTAAGACATGTTTACACACCTTAACATACATAATGCATTATTAAGAAAAATACAACATAAATAATTAAGAAAAATACAACATATATAATCAACTGATAAGTTGCCTATGTTGTTTCGTATTTAACATATTTTTGTTATTTATTATTAAATAGTAAAATATAATTAAACAAAACCATAGTTTTTTTTTTGTTTTTTGTTTTTTTTTTTTTTAACTCTGTGGCCAAATTATTTCAGCAGAAATTATTATGATACTCTGTGAGAAACAAACTGTCTTTCCTTAGGCAGCTTTATTTATATAACAGGATTCAAACTGCTGTTAAAATTCTGGTAATTTTTTTCTTTTCTTCTAGTGTTCTCACTGGGATTCAAAATCATTCCCCTAGGGACCATATCATTAGGAATATTCTTTTGTTCTTCCAAGGCAATATATTGCCCAGGACACTCATTTTTCTTTTTTATTTCCTTTTCTATTTTCCTAGCAGGAATCTTCCACATATAAGTTTGTAATTTTAGAATCATTAATGATTCAGAGCTCAGACCTGGGCTCTGGCTACCCAAGGTCTCATGACACCAACTATAAGGACACTGGCATATGTATTATCTTCTCTGTGCTTCAATGCTCTCATCTGTAAAGTGAAGCTAATGATAACTCGTGATTCATACAGATTTGTGAAGATGAAATGAGTAAATACACAGAAAGTAATAAAGGAGTGTCTGGCACATGGTAAGCACTCACTGAATCTCAACCTCTTGCATCTCAATGACTTCATTTGAATCCTCCCCAACCCCCAAATGCCTCACATCCTAGTTCAGATACCTTCAATATTATTTTTTCTTGAAACAGGGGAAAGAGCCTCAGCTTTTCCCAGGTCCTACATGAGAAAAGCCAAGTTCTATATCCAAATCACAGAGCAAATGTGTAAAACCTAGGACTCAAATTCAAGAATACTTTCAACTGACCATGAAAATATTCAAGGACATACCATATTTTTAATATTCAATTTTAAAAGTATGTACATTATCATAATTTGACTATGTCATCTCTGTAAGTAATACCTCTCTATATATTATATGCAGTTCTTTCCTCTAAGCTTCTAAGTGCTAGGTTTATTTTCAAATATCTCATTAATGTTTCCACTTTGATGACCTGCTGGAGTATCAAGCAAAATGTACGTAGAACCAACCTTATCTTCCCAAGACCCACATTTCCTACTTCCTAATAAGCAAGTCCTATTGCAACATCAGCTTTTTCCTGTTTTTCAACATCACTGCCCCACTTCTGAGTTATTAATTAGGAAGTCCTGAAGCAATTTTAATTCACTTCAATATCCACCTGAATACCCAAGATGTCACTGCTCCTTGGAAATCATCTTCACAATCACCGAGTGTTTTACTCAGAAGGAGAGATATGATATGTGTATGAGTGATCTGGAAAGAGTGGTTTAAAATTATGTCATAGTATTAATAACTGAACAAATGGGTTTGACAATTTCTAGTCATTTCTCAGGCAAATGTCTTTCAGTAAGAGTCTAAGAGGAAGACATGGATTATTTTTATATATGTCAGGCTCAGCAACTGGAAATTTAGGCATATAATAAACACTCATGGGAAGGTACTAAATCCGAGAGGCTGTGCCAGAAGCTTTTTCCAAAAGTCATCTCATTGAATTCTTAATAACAACTTTGTAAGCTATTATTGGCCCTATATGCATATTAGAAAAGCACAGTTTAAAGAAGCCTCATCCAGGGAGAGAGCAAGATGGCAGCCAAGTAACAGCTTCCCTTCATCTGGGCACCATGAGTCTGGGGAGATAAGACTCCATGCATCTCTGGCTGGTGGGATCTACCTATAATCATCCCTTTGAGGATACAGGGAGTCAGCAAGAGATTTCTGGACCCCAAAAGGAGAACAAAATCAGTGGAAAATTGGCAAGTGGTCACATGTGTTCCATCGGTCTAATCCCACTAGCAGATGTAAGCACAGTAGCAATGAGACTGCAAACCAGAAAGGCCTTACCTGTCAACTCTTTTGGTATTTTTGGATTTGGCACTCAGTTAAACTGCCTTGAGGAGAGCTTGAGCAGGAGTGCAGAGAACTTTGGGCATTGTCTAGGACCCGAGAATGAGCCGTTAAGCCAGACGGAGCTAATAGTGTTTGGCTGTGGGCTGGAGGGAGCCATTGTGAGAGAACTGCCCCGGCAAGCTCTGCCCTCAGGGTCACAGAGCAAGGATCAGGCAGGAGCTAGTAACCTACTGACTGAGCAGCCTAAAGGTGGGGACTGAGACACCTTACAGCCTTAACCCTCAGGGGCAGAGTGAGACCCGATTTGGCACAATGGGTAAGTGGATAGCCACTTCAAGATCAATCCCAGCAACAAGCACTTTCCTGGGAAAGCTTCTGCTTCACAAGTCAAGAAGTTTAAAGTGCCGTTTAAGAGGGCTGAAGAGGATTTAGGGTGTCTACCCTGTGGGGTTTGAGAAATCAGCGGATTTATATCAGCGGAGTCATATCAGCTTTATGATTAACATCTCTTACCCCAGAAGACCACCTGTTTCCCAGACAATGTAGATGCCTACATTCAAAAAACAGAAAGAGAGCACAGTAACAAACTCACAGGCCATCTTAAGGAATTGGAAAAAGAAGAACAAGCTAAGCCTAAATTCAGTAGAAGAAAAGAAATACCCAAAATCAAATGAGAGATCAATGAAATTGAAAACAAAACAATCATTCGGAAAATTAATAAAACAAGGAGTTGGCTTTTTGAAAAAATAAATAAAATAGATAAAACATTGGCCAGACTAAAGAGAAATACAAAAGTAAAATCTCTACTAACCTCAATCAGAAATGATAAAGGGGAAATAACAACTGATCCCATAGAGATACAAGAGATCATCTCTGAATACTACCAGAAACTCTATGCCCAGAAATTTGACAATGTGAAGAAAATGGATCAATATTTGGAATCACACCCTCTCCCTAGACTTAGCCAGGAAGAAATAGAGCTCCTGAACAGATCAATTTCACTGAGATTAAAGAAACAATAAGAAAGCTTCTAACAAAAAAATGCCTTGGTCCAGATGGCTTCACAGGAGAATTCTATCAAACCTTCAAGGAAGAGCTTATTCCTATACTGC
>CAUYPK010081866.1:0-10881 GCA_963574355.1 Loris lydekkerianus
AAAAGTTTGTCGTTGTTGCCATTAGCATTAGCCGAAGCCAAATGCCTTTCCAATTGTCTCAAAGTCAATTTTTGTTATACAGAGGAGGAAGAAAACTGTAAAGGTGAAAAGAGGAAGAGAGAAACAGATGATGAAGGAGAAGATGATTAAGACCGCAAATGACCTGCAAAATGAGAACTGTTCAGTATTGGTTGGACTGCTCATGGATTTGGTAGCTGTTTAAAAAAAGAAAAAAAAAAGATAGCTGTGATACAAACCCCAGGACACCCACCCACCCAAAGAGCCAAAGAATAGTTCCTGTGACATTCCACCTTCCTCTATATAGTCCTTCTTGGTAATCCACCACCAAGCTTGGGGACTTCATCCCAACAAAATTGTAAGCCTTGTTAGGTTTTTGTGTAAGACTTGCTGTAGCGTGGATAGCTGTGATTGGTGAGTCAACTGTCTGTGGCTACCAGTTACGCCGAGATTGTAACAGCATTTTTACTTTCTGTACAACAAAAAAGCTTTGTAAATAAAATCTTAACATTTTGGAAAAAAAAAAAAAATTTCATCCTGAGTGTTTGGTCATTGTAAGGTTAACATGGATTACGAAACAACTCATGGAAGAGAAAATATAAACCCAAATTGGTTATTGTTAACTTTACTCCTACTTTTTTTTTTTTTTTTTTGCAGATTTTGGCCAGGGCTGGGTTTGAATCAGCCACCTCCAGCATATGGGGCCGGAGCCCTACTCCTTTGACCCACAGGCACCGTCTGAGTTTTACTCCTACTTTCTTCATATCTTTCCCCTCAATACAACACACACACATACACACTCTCGCACATGTACACACACAAATTCCTATGTAAAAGTTTCAGGAAGATAAAAAATACTTACCTGGTTCCCCTTGAAGTTGTTCACCTCTGGAATGAGATTTTATATATAGTCATATGGAAGCTTTAATAATGACTACTGCAAAGAGGCACACCCACCTGAGATGTCTGGTCAGAGAAGGAAAAAATTGCTCTGTAACACAGAACAACTCTATTCTGTTTCTCTATGTTCCAAAATTGTTACAGTGATTCTAACATTGCACTTTGCAACTTGAAGATACTGCAAGGTATTATCTGTGTTATTTTAATTTTTGTGCTGAGTGAGTCAAGTATGCTATTTGAACATGTCCTTTAGCCCTTCTGACAGCATTGTAGCCATGTGTTTGAAGCCTCCGTGATATCTGTAGGAAAACAGCGTGAGCATGGCAGGAAGGGCACCATCTGGAAGTGAAAGCGCCCTGATGATTGAAGTTTGACTCCTGTGTATGAAGGCGTCTTGCGGCAGGCTCTTTAAACAATGCACAGATAAGCCCTAAAGATGCTTATTTAATCTCCCTACTGGTCACAAGTTTCAGCAAAGTCTAAGACACGAACAACTGCACGTGTCTTTACCCCAAAACTTGACTATACAAAGGACACTTTCTGGAGGGCTGATCCTGGGCCCTCCGAGACTCCACTTCTGTTTGTATGTCCCTATTAGATATTTCTTTCAGAGAAATTTGGATGTGTCAGTGTCCTTTCTGTGGCCTTTAGTTCCCTTAACCTTTGAGGGTAAATTTGCATAGACCTGCTCACGGATGAACAGTATCCTGCTCGAGTGTAGACATACTTCTGGGCTTACAGGTCATCTGCTATTGGAGTTTGGACCCCGTTCTGACTCCCATACCCATGAACTTTCACTCTACACCTCTGCCTTCCAGAAATAAATAACACATGCTCACTGCCCTTGATAGATTCTCCATCTAGCACGGGAGGCATATAAACAAATGATTGCTAAGTTAAAAATCTTTGATGGAGAACTGACAAAGGTGGTGCTCACTATATCTGGACATACTAGGGAAAGTATTGCATAAGAGATGGCATTTATAATGAGTGTTTCCACAAGGAAGAGAGGCAGAAGGTCTTTCTCAGCCAATCCCCCACGTTCTCCTGAAAACTTTCCTCTGCCTGTTTCTTTTGTTTTTCCTCTATAATAATGTTAGATGCATGCTTTCCCCCCACCTAGCGCACCCTGACCAAAGAGTTATGACTTATCTTTATGCATCTGCTACAGGGCCTCGTGAAGACCAGTAAATATTCACTGTAGGACTGGGGACTCTGTAGAGATTTCTAGGTAATGAAAACAAGATGTGCACAGGCCTGTAGGCCTGGAGCATCACACATTTCACCAACTGAATGTGGGATGGAGATGTTCAGAAGGACCAGCTGCTAGGCAGCAGTGATGGTGGTGATAAATGGGGCAGGGTGTTCAGGTAAGGGGTGTCGTGGAGTGGAATGATGTGAGATAAAACTGGACCTGGTTGGGATTAGACCACTAGAAACTTGGAGAACATGTTGAGAACTTTTGTCTTCATCCTAAGCATTGGGAAGCCCTTGGGGCAGAGGGTAGGTGGGTACCATGTTGGAAAGTTCACTTGAGTCCTATTGAAGGGAATAGGCATGAAGCAAGACTAGGAAAAGAAAATGTGGGGAGACTCTGATGGAAGCTGTGATAGTCATTCAGATATTAGACATGACTTTTAGTACAGGTTGGAAGAAGAATTCACCAAAAGACATATGTAATAATAGAACACAACTACTTGCCTAATCCTTTCAGGATTTTCTTTTCCAATTTTTGCTCTCTGTTGCTGACAGGCTCTCTGACTGTGGATGGTTCTCCAGAAGCAGCGGGTTCTTTTTCGGCCTCTTCATTGGTTTCTTCACAGTCCGCATCCTCGTGGTCAGGCGGGTCTGCACTCTCCGGCTGCTCCTGGGCCTTGGCGGGGCCCCCTTCCCCTACTGTGCCAGTGGCAGAGCCGTAGGTGCTGATGATGTCTTCCAGCTGTCGATTCAACTCTTCAGAGATGTCGGGGGGCCTGCTTGCCTCCCTTCCCAGTGTGTGGAGTGGAGCCGAGGTGTCCTGACTGTTGTGTTTCTCAAGGTCATTTGGGCTGGGTAGTGAAGAACAGTCTCCTGTGGGGGCTGCCTGTGGTTCTGCTGAGAGCTGTTCAGAGTGATTTGTCTCCATGCTGGGGGGAGTACCTAGTGGTAAGCACAGTTAGGTTGTGTGGAGTTAACCCAGTTGCAGGTTAATGGTAAGAAAACCCCCAAGTGGATGCCAACTAATTATGTTTTTTTAACGTTGAATGAACATATTTTCACAAACCACTGTTACTACAATGAATAAGGTAGGAACAGTGGGAAGCTGTTTTTGTAAATCATACTACTAACATATTTTTCATCTTGATCTTCAATTTTCAGCAGTATCTCTTACCAAGAACTTTAAGAGACTAATTCATGCTAATGTTTTTCATGGCCATATTTGTCATTTTGCTTAGAATAGTCATTTTCTTATTTAACTCTATGTAGATTAACAATCATTGGAGGTACATGTGTGCATACATTTTAAATGTTTAAAATGGTGTTAGTTTTCATTTGAAGTTAAGATATTTGACACAAGAGTCATGGAACTTATTAAAATTATTCATAACAATAGCATCCCTAAACATTCTTTTGATCTGTAAATTAAGGTTTGATTAGTATGAATACTTTGATCTAAATGTATTATTACATTGGATACAGGAGGTGTTTGTTGTTTTTCTGGTATTTTCTTCTCCCCGATGAGCAAACCCAATGCACTCACACACATTATCAATCAACAGAACCCTTTTATAAAATTTTTTTTTAGACAAGTCTCACTCTGTTGTCCCAGGCTAGCGTGCTGTGGCTCAGCCTAGCTCACAGCAACCTCAAACTCCTGTGTTCAAGGGATCCTCCTACCTCAGCCTCCCAAGTAGCTGGGACTACAGTGTCTGACATAACACCTGGCTAATTTCTCTAAATTAGTAGAGATGGGGGCTCCCTCTTGCTCAGGCTAGTCTCAAGCTCCTAAGTTCAACTGATCCTCCCACCTTGGTCTCCTGGAATGCAGGATGACAGGCGTGAGCCACTGCACTCATGTTCTAAAACACTTTTTCTAAGGTTCAAACTAGCATCATTTTTGGAATAAGACAGGGAAGGGGAAAAGGCATATATAAACCAACTAGTGTGAAAACACGGTAATACTTACAGTAACAATTCTTTAAATTTCTACAAAACCCTTTTATTCCAATATAAAAAATGATTTTTTATTATTTTTTAATTTTTCCTACACTATTGGCAGTTCAGGAAAAAAAAGACCTTTAAAAAAAAAACAAAAAAAACCAGATTACCACTTTCTCTTCTAAGTCAAGAAGCTCTGGGAAAGCTTAATAAATTTTAAGAAATAGCAATATTTGACAAACGAGGAGAGGATGAACTGGGGAAATAATTTAGATACAATCAGGAGCCTTAGGAAAGAGTGAGGGAAAAATAGGGTTGCAACAGATTGGCTTAGGCCTTTAAGTTACAGGGCAGCTTATTTATAAGTAATACTTAAGGTCACGCTACTAATTAGCAGCCTAAAATGATGGCAAGATCCCTGTAATTCACAGGTTCTGCTCTTGGGGTGGCATGAAAGTGAAAACATAAGCATACTGTTCTAAAAACTGCACCACTTCCTCTGCCCATTCTCAGCTGTCAAATGCTTGGACTTCAACAAAAACAAGGTTCAACGGACAAACATTGCCACCCACTTGTGATACTCACCAAGTACTTGGAACTTAGAGGAAGTCTTTTTTTTCTTCTACTATTCACCAACTTGACTACAAAATAATGCAGTAAACAGTGTTGTTGTCTTCCTCACTGGAATTTGTTTATCCTGAAGTCCACACATCTATATATAACTTACGCTTTCCCCGAACTCAGAGAAAGACACGTGGCACCTGTTGTCCGGCCAGAAGTTATTTTAAGCTATTCTGAAATGAGTCATGGCATTTAGCATTTCAGCCTTGAAAATCAAGAGACTACTTTTTCAATCAAATCGAAAACAGTAAAGATTTGCTGGTTTAAATCTCTATGTGGCTTTTAAAGTGTTTGGAGAAACTATCTTTGGGGATGAAATAAAATCTAAAGTAAACCAAACTTCAGAACAATGAACTTAAAAATAGTTATCCATAGGGATTTTACTGTGGTTAGTCTAAGTGCATGTTTTTTGTTTGTATTTGATTTATTCATTGTCAGATGCCACACTCATTGATTTTAAATACTTAATTCCATAGATATTCATTAAATTCATGTTCCACATTTATTTTAAAACAATATTCACAACTATTTGGTATAGTACATATTGGAGGGGGGGCACGACTTTGACTCAGCTTATGCAAAAAACAAAGAATGTAAACAAAACACACGTACTTCCTAATATTCTGGAATAAAAGAGAGAAAAAGGAAAACATTGGGAAAAAACCCCTAGAATAATTGAATCATTGTTAGCCCAGGACGAGTCCATTTCTAAAAGTGGCCTTAAGATAAACCAATAAAATGGGGGGGGGGGGGGTCACAGAACTTTGTTACTTTTAATTTATTCCTTTTATATTAATAAATTTTATGGCAAACAATTTATTTCTGAATTTTATATTATATAAACTTTATTGCCTTATCCTCCTCTCCATGGAGGGAGAATTTTTTCACAGTCCCAGGGGACCATCTTACACACTTCCCTTCCTGAGCAACATGTTTTAATTATAAATACAATAATGGAAAGTTCTCCAGTCTCAAAGATGGAAGTTTCGGACAGCACAAACAGCACGCTACATCTTCTCATGGGGCTTGGGGGAGTGTTTGTCATACTTACCAGAAGGCAAGGAGCTAAGCTAGAAGACAGAGGAGGAGAAAGAGGCGGCAGAAAGCAAGTCAGAACAGCAACAGCAGGAGAAGGTGGGCTGGCTGCGCTCTCACAGGGGAGAGAGAAACCCAATACACACACACACACACACACACACACACACACACACACACACACACACGCACGCAGGCCGGCAGCAGGAGGGAGGGGTGGGGGTGGAGAAAGGAACATCAGATGACACAGCCAGAGAGAGAGAAATACACCCAAGCCTCTCTAGCTGTTGCCAGGGGAGACATCTCAGAAAAGAGAAGCAGCCGGGGGGGTCTCATCAGATTTTTCCCCATTTTGTTCTTGTAAAAACTCACTCCTGAGGACATAGCCCCTTTGGCAAGTGCAATCTTTCACCATTGTTGTTCTTTCAGGCAGAGACTTTATTATTTCTGGGTTTCTCTCCAGTGTGGTTGATGATTCATCTTCCTTTTTTTTTTTTTTTTTTTTTTCTTTTTGTGCAAGTCTAATTAGTGTCAAGTTTCTTAGAGGGATGGTGGGAAAAGACAAACAGCGGCATGAGAACAGGGAGGTGCTAGACCCCACTTTAATTATGACGTCGTTATTTGGTTTGTTTTGCAAAATTTGAAGTAAAAATTTTGATGGTTATTTTGGAATTGGGTTGAATGTAGCCTATTGCCTGTGGTGATGGGTGTGACCCCAGAGCACGGTCTGCTGCAGGTAACTGCATTCACACCTCAGGCGAGACCTTTGGGAAGCTGTCTGCTTTTTCTTCATTATTTGGGGGGTGTCCCCACCTTCCCACAGCCGCTTGCCCACCCTTTCCAAATCCTCAACACATTCCTTAATCCTCTTCAGAAAAAGAACCTCCTTGTTTACCATAAAATGCCTCTCTCTAGAGTTCATTCCCTTTTCCCTTCTGTTTTTGGAGAATGTTCTTCCAAAGCAAATTCCTGTCTCTGAATTTCTGCTGTGGGGACGGGCTGGGCATAGTTGCACTCCTTGTGGTAGGCAGAGTAATGCCACCCAAGAGATACCCACGTCCTGATGCCTAGAACCTGCGAACATGTTACTTTATATAGCAAGAGGGACTTTGCAGATATGATTAAATCCTTAGATTGATTATCCCAGATTATATGGGAGGGCCCAATGTACTCTGCAAGGGTCTTTGTATTAACAAAAATAAGAGAGGGAGGCTGCAGGATCAGAGTCAGAAAGAGATTTGGTGACTAAGCATAAGCCAGAGTGATGTAGGCCTATGAACCAAGGAATCCAGGAAGCCTCTAGAACAGTGGTTCTCAACTGGTGGGTCGCAACCCTTTTGTAACAATGAAAATACATCGTGGCATTAGGAAGGTTGAGAACCACTACTCTAGAAGCTGGGGAAGGTAAGGAAGAGGACTGTCCTCGAGAGCCTCCAGAGGAATGCAACCTGCTGACATGTCGATTTTAGTCCAGGGAAACTCATTTTGGATTTCGGACCCCCAGAACTGTAAAATAATAAGTTTTGGTTATTTTTAAGCCACTAAATTGTGATAGCAGCAAACAGAAACTGAAGCATTCCACCCCCCCAATATTTTCCTACCACTTTGTGTGAGTTCAGGGGAGGCATGAGGTATACACAGATGTGTGCACCCAGCAAGTAGGGGTGGGATCAAGAAATACCAAGGACGAAGACAGGGAAGCTGCTTACTCCAACATTTGATAAAACAGTGGGTGAATTAAAATCAAGGAAAGAAAGAAGTACTTTTATCTAAGTTGATACACAGTTGGTGAGTGCCACAAGTTGGGGGGGATTCCAGCCTGCATTGTGACAAACTGACCGGATGAGATCTTTCAGAAATAACAATAAGTCAGTGCTCCTCACATTTGAGGACTGTATAGATTCTCTTAATAGAATAACTTAACATCGAAATTACTTGAAGGATTATATTATTATGTGCACCAATATATACAAATAAGAAAATAAGGATATTCTTCTTGTGTTTAGAGTAATTATAAAATATTCATGTACAAATAAATATATTTTTTAAATTCCATAAAATCAATAAATACAATTCAAGTTAACAACACCTTTATGTGGCAGATAGTGTTTTGCTGAACCCAAATTGCTACTGTTGTTTGAGTTCATGGTATTTTTCTACAACGTGCTTTGGGAAGTGACAGTTTCTTCAACATTTGATTTACTCTAATTGTTGCATAATTTTTATTTCTGTGGTCTCCTTCCCCTTTTGTCATTGTTCCTCATCTGTGTCCACATCCCTGAGTCCAGAGCCTTTCTGGTTGTTGAGCTTCTCCAGAGGGCAGTCAGAGGTACCTGAAAGGGACTTGATTTTGTAGGGTGGGATTGGGGACTCCTTGTTCTAACTGTTCCTTCTCCTGGTTTAAAAAAAAAAAAAAAAAAATCCAGGCTGGGCACAGTGGCTCACGCCTGTAATCCTAGCACTCTGGGAAGCTGAGGTGGGTGGATTGCCTGAACTCAGGAGTTCAAGGCCAGCCTGAGCAAGAGCGAGACCCTGTCTCTACAAAATTGTGAATTACCATTGTGGTGATGCCTGTAGTCCCAACTACTCAGGCTGAGGCAAGAGGATCACTTGAACCCAAGAGTTTGAGATTGCTATGAGCTATGATGCCAAAGCACCCTACTAAGGGTGACAGCGTGAGGCTTAAAAAAGAAAATCAAATAAACTGAGTGTGGGGGCACATGTCTGTGGTCATAGTTACTGAGGAGGATCCAGTCTACCTTGGGCAACATAATAAGACCTTATCTCTCTCTCTCTTTTTTTTAATTATTAAATCATAGCTGCATACATTAATATGATCATGGGGCATCATACACTAGCTTCATAGACCATTTGACACATTTTCATCCCAATAGTCAACATAGTGAAACTCAGCAAATGTGAAATGTAAATGTCATGCTACGGTAACTAGGAAAATGCCAGCACTTTGGAAGGCAAAAGTAGGAGGATCACTTGAGGCCAGGAGTTCAAGACAAGCCTGGGAAACACAGAAATATCTCCTCTCTACAAATAATTTAAGAAGTAGCTAGTTGTGGTGGTACATGTCTGTATTCCAACTACTAAGGGGGTTGAGGAGGAAGGCTTATTAGAGCCTAGGTGGCTATAGTGAGCTATGATCTGGGTTTTGATCTGCCTGAGTGACAAAGAAAAAATAAATAATTAATTAATTAATTAATTAATTAAAATATTTAAGAAATCTTTACTCCTATCATTTGAGATCTAGGGACAGTGAACTGCATGAAGATGAAGTAATTTTTCAAGAGTTACAAAATATACATATTGAAGCCTAAATACAGATTCATATTTAAGGTTTATATGGTTAAACATAGGTTTAACCCTATGCCAAAATAGCACTCTCCCCAGTATACAAAGCTAACTTCCCATTTCTAGTGATTCTAAACAGGGAAGAGGTATTACGAAGCTATGTAAAAACTGCCTCTCTGAAAATTCCTATGAAGCTCAGTTATATATAATCATTGCCCTCTTTGAGATTCACCCTGACACAGTGAAAGGGGACATTTGGCACACACAAGCCCATGGATATTATGGGTATCACATCCATACAGTCACATATCAGACACCAGCAACCAACCACTCTATAAAGAACCTGACCCAACACAATGCCCCACACAAGACACCTGAGAAATTTCAGCAGCAAATTGCATGAGCAGAAAGAGGAAGTGAGAAAGAAGCATGTATTGTCAGCCATTCCATTGGCCAGTTCCCTTAGGGACATTGAGTATAATAGTCTTGAGAAGTAGATAGTTCGTCTCCCTTTACCAGTAAGGAAATTGAAGCCCAAAAGAATTACATCTTTTAAATAACAGGCTGTAAAAATGATTCCAACCCAAGTCTATAAGATGCCAAAGTCTACGTACATTCTGCCCTGCCATGTCTGCACTAGGAGAGAAGTGTAGCTCTCTGGACCTCAATCCTGCTTTACTATCAACAGCATGACTACTCAAAGTCACTTGCCTGCCACTAACTCTAGTTAGAGTTTAGTTCCTTTGATTCTTACCCACAGTAATGAGTTAAAAGGGTCATAATATTTGAAGCAAGAACAAAGAACTTTCTTTTTCCCTCCTCTTTAAATGATAAAAAGTTCAAGATTATACTTGTCTCTACTTTGTGTTCCATAACTGCAAAGCATCTCATACAATAAATATCACATGCAATGTATTCCACAACTACAAAATAAGAAAATTTGACTTTGCACATGGTGAGACTTCACTTTTTTCAGTTAATTTCTCCTACCACATACAGCATGTGCAAGACATTGTAGAGGCCTAGTGGGCAGGGTGTAGAAAAAGAGTATTTTAAATTAGACAATATATACTGTCTCTATTCTTGAGGCACTTAAAATACAATTACAGATTTGGGCAGGTTAGAAGTAAAAATATACAAGTATGCAAATATCTCGAAAGAAAGTATACCCATTCAAAATTTCCTAGAAATAGAAAGCCTTTATGGGAAGCCTTTGAAGAGAAAAAAAGTGGTTTTTAACTAGAATTTTTAACTAGAAAAAAAATAGTTTAGAAAAGAGAACATCTAACTATGGGGATGGCTAGACCAAGGGCTTAGCAGGTGTGCAGGAAAATGACTCTGGTCTGAGGCTCATCAGATGAGGTTTTAATGAAGAGATTACTTGCAGCATTATGGACAGGATTAGGGCAACCACTGAGAGGCTATTTCCATACCTAGACTGAATGAGTAAAAGGAAGAAATCATGCAATGGGGACCAAGTGAGAGCTGGATCCTTACCAGTATCTGTGGGCACAGAGGGTGTAGCTGCTGCCACAGCCATGCCACCAGATCAGCACTGCTCTCTCCTTTGCCCTTCAAATGCCAGCACCTCCCATCCTACTGGCCAACCCACATTCCAGACAGAGCAGCCTCCTCAGGAATAGAGCTGGGAGGGGATGGCAGAGACTTGGTCTGCAGGGTGAAATGAAGAAAATCCAGCACATGGGATGGATTACCTTCTTTTCTCTAGGTCAGGGGTGGCGAACACAAAGAGCCAAAATTTTAAACTGTGAGCGTCAGAGAGCCACACCACGCAGTGACCTGCCAAAACAGACAAACACTCACACAAAAGCATATAATTTTAACAATAATATATTAAACACATAA
>CAUYPK010081867.1:0-21270 GCA_963574355.1 Loris lydekkerianus
TTATTTGTATTTTCTCAACAGATGTTAAGGTACAATTGTGTTTTTCTCAGTGATATCTAAAAACCATAGTACTTAAATTGAACATTGCGAAGATGTGTATGAACTATGTAAAGAATTGGTGTTGTCATGATTTAGCTGATACTCCTGTGTACGAGATCTGTCTTTGCTGCTTAACCTCATTAATCAGCTGGTTTCACCTCTACCCCTGAACAAAATAGCTCCTTAAAAGTACCGTTCTCCTTCAGTGGCATGTAGTTATCTAATCCAGACACCTCACTTGAGCAAAATCTGCCTTAGGAAAATTTAATATATTTTAAATTATTCTAAAAGAAATGCAACATCTTATTCTCTAGCTTTCTTAATTGGTGCTGTTTGGAGGCCAGTGTAACATTATATCACTTAAGAAAGTTGAGGAATTTCCTCTACCACTTTTGTTGCTTGAAGAAAAACATCTTTTCAAAATGAGAGGCTTTCATTGAAGGGAAAACGAAAGTTAAAACCTTTCGGCTCTGTTTCATTTTTTCCATTAAGAAAAAAATATCCTTTTAAAACTAGTTGTACAGTTTAAGAACTGGGAACAGGTTGGCCGACTTTTAAATTTCATGGTTATCTTGAAATATCACATACAGCTGAGGAGACACTCTGGCTAGTTGGAGGTCCTGCTTGGCCATTAGATTGGAACTTTGCTGATGTCTTTGGGGAATGAGTCCTCCGTAAATAAAGGAAATAACTTCTCCCTTATAATCGTTTAAGAATTTGACACATTTACAAAGAACTGTCTCTAAAGAAAGTTTATTCTGTGATATTAAAGACAGAAGGTTTTAATATAAATGGATATTTGATAAGTTGGCATCTTCATGGATGGCTAAAGAGAGTCGCTTATGACACAACCAGCAAGCAAGTTGCTTTACTTTTATTGTAAAGGACACTAACATAAATGCAGCGTAATTACTGTAAAATAAATGTTAAATTTCTACCCAAGTCCCAGGCCTTTCTGCAGTTCTAGTTTTAGAGTCAGGCTTACTCTCCCATGCCTTCCCTGCATTAACCAAGTACATGTTATATGACCTGTGGTACCCAGTGGCTTAATTTAAGGATAGCTCTATACTAAAGTTTTTTCCTACTTGGAACCTGCTGGTAACTCCTGCTTCAAGAGGGGAAATAAAAAGACCATTTCTTTTAAAGTAAGAAAATTCAGCCCATTTTATAAGAGCATAATAGTTTTGGCCAGTTTTATTAGGTTCATAAACTTAATTTTGGAGACAACGGTTTACCTTGAGTTGGAAGATATTTGGATCATATTAGATCCAAAAGCTTATATTCCAGACCAAAGGCCAATTCTCTATTATCCAAGCAGCTAAAGGATAAAAGCTTTACAGCCAAAAAGGAAAAAAAAAGGTTACTTTTTCCCCCATAAAAAACAGATGGGCTGGGCATGATGGTTCACGCCTATAATCTTGGCACTTTAGGCGGCTGAGGCAGGAGGATCATTTGAGACCAGCCTGAGCAACACAGCAAAAACCCTGTTTCTACAAAAAGTAAAAGTACTAGCCAGGCATGGTGGCACATAGGTACAGTCCCAGCTACTCAGGAGGCTGAGTCAGGATTACTTGACCCGAGGATTTTGAGGTTGCTGTGACCTATAACAATGCCACTGCATTCTAGCCTGGACAAGAGCGAAACCCTGTCTCAAAAAAAAAAAAAAAAGGACAGATGTGTAGTACAGTTAAAATAGTTATACATTAAAATTGTTTTCATGTACCCCTGCTGTGAATGGCCACAAAAATGGTACTTTTTAAATCTTGCCTAGCCACTCCTGGGTCTGGAATGGAAAATTCTAAGACCTGCATTGACCACAGCTCTGTCCCATATTCCAGGCAGCATTCATCCTATAACTGTCCTCTGCACTGCCAGGCTCTAGGAATTGTGGCTGGTGGGCCTCAGAACATCTAGGCCTCTGTGACAATCAAGTCTCTGGTAACTTGAAAAGCAGCAATGAGGGAACTCAGCTGGATCTTCTCATTGGTGCCAACAGAAAGTCTGTACCTAAAAGAAATTAAACATAAGGTAAGAAAAAACAGTATCCTGGCCAGCTGTCTTTTCATAAGAGAATAAGAGATCAGGGGCTGAACTGAGGGAGGGGCATGAGAACACAAATTTATCTTAGCAATCTTGCATGTGTCCTCTAAACATTTTCTTCTCTGCCCTAAATGCTGATTTATAAATTTGATGTTTCCAACTGCTAAGGACAAACTACATTTTAAAAATTATTAGTTATCAACATCAGTGTTCTGAACTTTGTCCTAACTGTACAGAAAGATACACAGGATTTATGTAATTTAAGGATTATTTCATCCACAAATATGTTAAGAGGGAATTAATTAAAACAGAAATTTCCTTCCTCTTAACTAAGACATGTCACTGGGAAGTTTAACACATCTGTGGGTCTGTGGTCTAGTGTCAAGAAAGCAGGACATGGGCAGTTCATTCTTGTAAGTGCCCAGCCATTGGAAGCCAAATCATATTCACAACTTACTGATAAGAAGTGACCTAATCTATGCACGTGAAAGCCAATGCTGGCAAATGAGAGTTGGCCTACACTGACATCTACTTTGAACCCAATACACTATCTACTTAAATGATGGCTGCCAGCTTAAGTAGTAACAATGTTTGCGGAACCAGGCCAAGTGGAAAACTGAGTTTGTGTTTACTTTCACCCCCATATGCTTTAGTATGCCAAAATCCCTTAATAACAGCTGGGTAGTTGGTCATCTCCACACGAGTCTAGAAGTCTGAACTGAAGGAGGCCCCCTAAATAACAAGAACATTTCAAAATCTGTGTGGGCCAAGCCTTTGACGTCTAAGGAGAGGACTTCACCTCTCAAATGTGTAACTGATCTGTATTTGTCCTTCATGTTTATCCCCATGTACTTTGAAGAAACAATACCCTTCTCTACCTTCCTCTGAATATCACCAAAGACTAGATAATAAAGCTAAAACCAAGCCAAACAGAAACAAATTTACACCAGGGGGAAAAAAAGGAATTAAAATTAGGAAAGTATATACTCACTCAATGTCTGCCATTTTGGTCAATAAATATATTCGAACTGAAGATGGAAAGTCAACTGAGAGAAAAACGAAATCAAGTGAGTGAGGTCTGTCACTCCTTACTACAAAAAACCAACATCAAAAAAGACATGTATGGGTTTCAATATCAAATAACCTAACATTGAACTTCTAAGGCTTCAGGACTGATCACAGCTCTAAGTAAAAATGGCATAGACTTCACACGTTATATCTACTCTATTTTGTGGTTCTTTATAGCACTGGGCTTAAGCTGATTGTTTCTTGGTCAGAAGTTAACACAAGCAAGCTAGGAAGAGGCCTGCAAAGCCATAAGCAGAACCAACATTCATTGACCCAGTTAAGTTTCTTGGTCTGTAGGTATCGCAGAGTGAAAGCTGCTCTCAACCCAAATCACAGGAGAGTCTGATTCTCTCCAGAGAGTAGGGGAGATTTTACAGTTCTGGGGTGATTCCTACTTGATACCAAGATTGAGAACCAATTCTGTGCTGTGTAGAAGGTACAGTTAATTGTGGAACTTAAGATGGTTTCCTTAAGACTGTTTTTCTGAGATAAGAGTCTCACTCTGTTGCTAGGCTAGAGTGCCATGGTGTCAGTCTACCTCACAGCAACCTCAAACTCCTGAGCTCAAGCAATCCTTCTGCCTCAGCCTCCCAAGTAGTTGAGACTACAAGGTGGCGGCAACAACACCCAGCTAATTTTTCTATTTTTAGGAGAGACGGGGTCTCGCTCTTGCTCATCTCAAACTGATCTCAAACTCCTGACCTCAAGTGATCCTCCCACCTTGGCCTCCCAGAGTGCTAGGTATAGGTGAAAGC
This sequence comes from Loris lydekkerianus, assembly GCA_963574355.1. NCBI lineage: Eukaryota > Metazoa > Chordata > Mammalia > Primates > Lorisidae > Loris > Loris lydekkerianus. Next base: position 3,903 of record CAUYPK010081867.1, read on the forward strand.
CACCACACCCAGCCACTTAATTGTTTCTTTGCTTCAAGAATGAAGCCTCATGTTCCCTTTCTGGCAGTCCTTCCCCCCAAAGCAAGTTATCTTCTCTACAGCTTCTCAGTGAGGGAAAAATGTAAATTACCTCTATGCACAAACAGGTGTATCTCTGTCAGGATATCATGTAATGCCAACCCCTTCAGAGTTTTCAACTCCATAATATCTAGAGAAGAGCATTTTAAGGAAAAGGGAGCAAGTTCCAGAACAAACATAACTGCAGAGAATTTTAATCCAAACCCTGGCAAGTGACTTTTTAAAAGCAGGGCTTTTAATCTTGACACAGCTGTTTCTCTTTGGGTTTGAAGCTGCACATGTTGGATCCCAAGTTTTTTTCTTATGGTGCTTCTCCAATAAGACTTTCTGAAAGATACATTATAGTGGTATCTCCCAGTATAGAGCCAAATGCATTTCTAGGAAGACCTCTGGGGTATTAAAAGTACCCACTCTATCTAATAGACACCTCACTTCCATGACAAGCTGACCACAGCCTCTGCCAGCAAAGTATGGGTGCTGGCTACAGCCTGAGCTCCTGGGGCCCCCTTTAGGCCTCAGACAGTCAATGTGCCCAGGAGGTCATGAGAAAGGATACTTCTGTAGGCTGTGGTGAAGTCGTGATTCAACATCCAGTCCAGAATGTTGGCGATGTCTGACTTGAGTGGGTGCCCTGTGCAGGTGTAGACAGTCTCCTCTGTTACCTTCCCAAAGGCCATATTGGTGCTCTGTGCAAAAAGAGGGGGTGATCACAGTGGCTATCACAGCAGCTGCCAAGCTGCAGGGAGCCAAGAAGAAATTGTGGAGGCAGCAATGCAGGTGGGTAGCAATGTTCTATGGGCACAGGGCAACTCAAACCACAAATTTTATACACAGGAAGAGTTGGCCTCATCAGAGGATGCTGCAGCTTGTTGGCTGTCATAGTACAGAATCCCACCCTGCCTTTGCTTTGCTTACAACAGATGATTCTTTCAATTAATCAAAATACGAAGTGGAAGTCCAGCACATTATGAGGTCAAAGTCATACCAGTTCTAGATTTCTGAATTTACAGATTGGTTGTACTGTTGCTTATGTCTTTTCTTTAAAAATTACTACAAAGCAACACCTTGAGATTTGTTGTTTTTGTTTTGATTTTGAGAAAGAGTCTCACTATCACCCTGGTGCCATGGTGAGAATGTGATGGTGTCACAGCTCACAGCAACTTCAAGCTCGTGGGCTCAAGTGATTCTCCTGCCTCAGTTTCCCAAATAGCTGGGACCACAGGTGCCCACCACAACCACCGGCTAGTTTTTTCTATTTTAATAGAGTTGGGGTCTTGCTCTTGCTCAGGCTGGTCTTGAACTCCTAAGCTCAGGTAATCCACCTTCCTCAGCCTTCCACAGTGCTAGAATCACAGGTGTGACACCACACCCAGCTCCCTTGAGATCTGTTATGAGTAGGCCCATACCTGCAAAATGTTCAGAGCCCTGCGCATATCTCCACTGGAAAGAGTTACAAGTGCTTTCATTCCATCTTCACTTATGTCAACTCTGAAAAGAAATAGGCAAAAGGGATTTACGGGGCCCTCTGAGAGCACAAGCATTCACCAAGAGGAACAAGATGGCCTGGAAGGTTTTTACAAGAATGAAAGAATAAAGAACAGAGTTAATAGTCTCCTAATCCATATGATCTAGAATTCACTCTGGTTTTTCGGGACATAGGCTTCACATTAGTAGTTATGGCTCAATCAAAACTAGAATGGCCGTACTTAACACGAAGCATTCTTACATTGAGTAACTGGCTTTGAATTATATTCTCTGGAGGGGAAAGAGGCACAGCATGAACCATGATCACGGAGCTGAAACTCCTCCTTTAGAGTAAGTAGCCGCTTGAGTCGGCTACTTGCTTGTCATCTAATTAAACAGAATAATGTCTCAGAAAAGGCTGGAAGCATCTTTGCAGAAGGGACTCAGCAGCCTCCAGTTTCCAATGACAAAGAGAGTAGGAGGAAATAGGACAGGTTCCAGGGGAGGAGGATGGAATCAAGAAAAATCATGAACCAAATGACTTTTATAAAAGGATTGGAATGGCTGTGAAGTACCAGAAAAAACGACAGCAGTGAACAGTCCCCTGTGCTAGGCACCTGTTACGGTATCAACCAATGTCACCTTTAAATAAGAAGCAGCCAGTCACCCCAGAACCCTGCTCGCACTACACTCATCCCCACAGGTGCTCAATATACTCACTTCTCCTCTGCTACGACATGTTCCAGGCGGGGAACCATGAGTTCTGGAGTCAGGGGACCAAATCGGAACCTTGTACACCGAGACTGCAATGCAGGGATGATCTTTGACAGATAGTTACAGATGAGGCAAAATCTGGTATTTTCAGTGAATTTCTCAATCACTGGTGAGGGAAAATAAAATCACCTTGTATCAAAGTCCATTCTGACTCTTCAAAGGACCAAGAAGCCCTAACCTTTTCTACGGTCATATGCAAGGGGATAGAAAAACTTTCAAGAATGCAAACAAGTCGGGTGGACACATACTGGTGTGTTCAGGATCAGAGGCTAGACGGTCCCCTTTCAAAAGCCGATGAACATGCTTCCATATGATTTTACAAAATGCTTCCTTTTTTTTTTTTTTTTTTTAAAAACAATTTGCTGACTCTGGCACTTTTGCTAACTCATCTCATTAAGGGAAAGAGACCTATTCCTGTCCTTTATGTAAAATTATATTTGGCAGTTTGGTGATGCCTCACCTAGGGGAAGGGAGGGGCTGGCTTTTTGTAGACTTTCCTGTGGATGCTGTCTGGAAGCCTTATTACTCAAGGGAGCAATAATCCAAACTGAGAGATATTTACGGCACCAGTTTTACTCTCCAGGTACCCAATGTTCCCACATAGGGATCTGCCCAGAGCGACGCAGAACAAGAAGCTGAAGAAAGGTTGCCAGAACTTCTAGGACCAAAAGATACTCTAACTGTCCTCCTTCTCTTCTTTAACATGTGCTCTGATCCTCTTCTTCCCCACCCCCAACTCCTAAAGATATTCTCTCTCATAGTTAATTCACTTGGAATCTTAGGGAGATTATAAGTATCCTCCATAAGAAATGAACAATGCCAGCCATCTCAGGACAGACAAATCAGAGGGTATTCTCCCTTCCCTGCCAAGTCACATGTGGCAAGTAGGAAAGTAATGTCAGCTTTCTGAGTGCAACTAAACTTAAGATACCCTTTTCCTGGCGATTTTGTATGTAAGGATATTGAAAGAAAAAAGAACTTTCCAGTAGTTCAAGAATGAAAGATGCCTCATAGCCTCCCATCTAATGATACAAATCCCCAACCCTAAAAGTGAACTTGGAGGTTAAAAAGCATGAAACATCAGTGTCTGGTCATACTACTTAAGTCTCAATGGGGCTTAGGTCTTTAAGCTCCCCAGAGGTGTCTTCTTGTCTGGATCATTAGATGCGATTCAGAGAGAGGTGTACAGAGGTTTCTCTAGACCAGATGAACAGAAAACACACCACACTGCATCTCACAGCCAGTTCCTAATTCTTCCAGTGCACTAGTCAGCCCACGCACCGTACGTAACAGCTCTTCCTACCTCTTCTCAAGGCATTCTGGGCATCTTGAGTCATGGCATCAGCTTCATCCAAGATCACTAGTTTAAAGCCTTTCCTAGAAAAATACACAACACTGTCTAAAGATTTCTTCAATCTCACTTCAGTGTCTCGGCTCAAACCCACCTCTTCCCATTTGTGCCATTGGGCCCTATCTCAGGCCATTTCTCTTAGAATTTTGAACAAAACAGACATCTTAGGTCATACAGAAAGGAAACGTCCCATCACTCCTTCAACTTGAGCAGGAACTGAGGTCTAACCTCTGTACTTCTTATGTTGTATCTTCTGAAGCGTCATCTTTCTTCCACAAAGTACCCCATTACACTGCTTTTCCCACTTCCTTTACTTAGGCCTGAGTCTTTTTGCCCTTTTCTTCTTTTTCTTTAAGCTACCACCCTTTTACCCTTCCCAATCTCTACTTTTGTTTAAACTCAAACTAGTTCATCCGATCTTAGGGTGTAACTTAATCAGTTCTCAGTCACTAATAAAATTAAGTTAATGCTTCCCCAAAGAACTTGCTGGTACAGATGTAGATAATGTTTTATTTTAAAATTTGCATTACTACACTTCTTACTACCAACCCTATACTTACTCTCTTTCCATGGCTACTTTTGGCAAAATCTTTTTTTTTTTTTACCTTTATAAACTGGCAAAGAGGAATATTTAAAAAATTAAGCTATACCACCTCATTGATAAAAATCTGTAGAGAGAGAAGTTATACCAATAATTCTTACTTAAATATTGTCCTCGTGCTAGCAAAGCTCAGGATTGGTCCCCGGACGATATCTATTCCTCGGTCATCTGAAGCATTCAGCTAAATGTGGAAGAGAGAAGTCAAATAAAAATGTGTCCATCAAATTTTCATTTTAATGAATCTTTTCATCAATTCAGCTCAGCAAACTAGCTTCCTAGGTCTAATGATAGCCAAGAGATAATCATAAAAAACTAACCACAGCTATGCTAAAAACTCACTAAATCATTACATCATGAAAGACAAATGGTATTTTGTACCCACTCTTTGAGGATAATCACTTCAACATAAATTGGAGAACTAACTGGTCTGATCACATTGAACCTCACCACTGGCATGAGCAGGATGATTTTAGCTACCACAACCCAGAGGTTACCAAGTTTTTAATACACTAAAGTAAGGACAAATTGGAGAACTAACTGGTTTGATCACATTGAATCTCACCACTGGCATGAGTAGGATGATTTTAGCTACCACAACCCAGAGGTTACCAAGTTTTTAATACACTGAAGTAAGGACATTAGTAGCAGCAAAGTTCTATGCTTCATATCTAAAAAGAAAGTTAAACATTTTTCTTGCAATTGACAATATTTAGATTTTTGTAACGTATCAGTTAAGGTCCAAGCAGTATATAGATCGCATACCTGAATGCAATAATTCGAAGAGAAGTAAACAAAGACATTTTTAAAGGTGTTGGTGGGGGTGAGGGGAAACCACAGGGCTGTGCAATGCCTATCATTACCCTGAGCCTGAGGGGTTAGAGAGTGGCTGTACCACCTGTTAGATGTACCCAACCTTTGTTAACCCCCCAGACAGGTCTGGCCATCTCTCCTTCCCCAACCCCTGCCAGATCCCCTCTTGGACAAACCCAACCTGAACCAGAGGGCAAAGGAGCTTATAGTCAATATAGCTCAGGCTTTTGGGCAGAGAGGAGAAATGTGGAGAAGAGACCTGCCGGGGCACAAAGCAGACAGGCAGCAACAGAGTGACCATAAAGTAGGGCTTGGATAAAAGTTAGCAATGAAAAGAAGGTCTAGCCCTACAACTGCCCTCTAACTGACAAATGCCAATCCAGACCAAAATGACCATTATAGGAAAAAGTGAATTGAAATATCTCATTTCAAATTTACTTCTTTCCCAACTACCAGTGGGGCAACTTTCTTTTAAAGTAAAATAAAATTAGCAAAACTGAAGTTAAGAGACTGGAGTCCTCAGTTGAATAATCCTATTTACCTCTAAGACCATGGAGCCAAATTCTTTATCTTTGTATAGCCGTTTTGCACAGGCTAGGATGGTAGATGTCTTTCCTGTCCCTGGAGGACCATAGAAAAGCAGATGTGGCAGTCGGTCTTCACTGATAAATTTCTGAACTAAGGATCGGGAAGGAAGAGGGATACCATCAGTCTTTGGGAGCTGCCTCATTCATGCCCCCAATGAATGTCCAATTCAATGCCCAAATTAGAGGCAGATGTAGCTGGAGGTAGATGCCAGGTCTCTGTGTTCCTAGTGCAACTGGGATTCATTCAATTGTGCAGCTAGTCGACAAGTATTTATTGAGTGCTGTCTGTGTTACAGGCACCTTTCTGGGTGCTGTTGACATTGCGAACTTAAACTATTGTCTGTAATGCTATTTTTATGTTTATGATTTACCCACTAGACTATAGCTACCTGAAGAGAAGGAATTAAAAAATCTTAAAGACGCACTCTGAAAAACTAAATCAGATTCTCCAAAGTTATCACTCAGCAGAGACAATATCACCAAGAAATTTATACAGATCATTCAATAAGAACAACTGACACATGATACTTACTGGTACTTAGAATGTCTTGATGAGAAATGAGATCATTCAGTGTTTGTGGTCGGTATTTTTCAACCCTGAAATACAATTTAGCATGTATTACAAAGAAAGTATATAAATGTAAGAATATTATGTTATGTGCAAAAGAATCCTAATTTTAAAAGGAAAAGAAAGCCCTTTAAGTTTGAATACAGAACAGTGGCCCTCATCCAGGAGTGTTCCTCCTAGGAACATTTGGTGATACCTGCAGATACTTTTAGTTGTCACACCTAGGCAAAGGTGCTGCTGGCTTCTAGTGGGTAGGCTACACGGAAGTTGCTAAACACGCAACAATGCACAGGGCAGCTTCCCTTCTCACACTCCTCCAGAATATCTGACCCAAAATGTTGATAGTGCTGAGGCAGAAAACTGTTCCCATCTCTCCTCTCCAGCTGTTCAGCCTATAATCTTAACCTGGATGGGCATCTATTATTTCAATGAATTTGAAATTAAACTCTTCTCCAGATATCCACCAACAGATAAATGGCTACATAAAATGTGGTCCATCCAACTGAAGATGATTCAGCCATAAAAAGAAATGAAGTAGTGATACAAACAACAGCATGGGTGAACCTTGAAAACATGCTAAGTGAAAGAAGCCAAACAGAAGTGGCCACATACTGTATGACTCCACTACAAAAAATGTCCAAAATAGGCAAATCCACAGACACAGAAAGGAGATTAGTAGTTGCCTGGAGCTGGGGAAGGGGAGAATGGGGAGTGACTGTCATTGAGTTTGGGATTTCCATCTGGGATGATGAAATTTTTGAACCAAATAGTGGGGTGGTTGTACAACATTCTGAATGTACTTAATGAACACTTAAAAATGGTTACAACTGCAAATCTTATTATTTTTTTTTTAGCTGCGATAAAAACAAATTGAACTCGTTATTAGACAAGAACTTGGAATTCTTTTAAATCCAGCCAAATCTCATGAAAGTCTTTAAAGCATCAATAGGACATCTTGAAGTAGGATGGCTGAAAGTACAAACTCTGAATTCAGACTATCTGGGTTCAAATCCAAACCTATTTTCTAGTCTTGAACCTTAGACAAGCCACATATCCTTTTTAAGAGGTAGTTTTCTCATCTGTAAAATTCGAGGAATAGGGCAGTGCCATCAGGGTTTGTAAAGATCAAACATCTAAACAAGATGTCTGCTAATTCGACAGTCATTCAGTAAAAGTTAACCTGGGCGAGTTATTGGTTGCATCGAAGATTCTAGCGAGAGGGAAAAGGACATTTCGGCATCGAAACCAATGCAAGCTGTCAGAAGACACGGGATAGAACCCCAGTGCTGCCACAAAGGTGCAAAAGCCGCTTTCTTTTTCCGCAAACAGAATGCGGGGAACGGATGAAACCTGGCCAAAGTCCAGAGGACGGGGGAGATGTCGAGGAAAGCCTCTTTGGCCTGGTCCAGGCCGCAAGTCCTGGGGTCTGGCCACCTGCCCGCTCGGTCCACCGCCCCCGCTCGACCGCTCGACCGCTGAACCTCCTCCTACCAGGGCAGGTTCCTGATCTTGGTCGCTGCAGGCTGCTGCTGCTCCTGCGTGGGCGCTGAGGTCTCCATTGCGAAGAGACGAAAGTGACCAGCTCTTCGGTGGTCCTCGAAGCGGAGATAAGACCCCCGACCACCCACCCAAGCTTAGAGATCGCGCGCAAAAACGTCTCTCGCGATATTTCGTCGCCTGCTCCCGACTTCCTGTCTTAGTCCCGCCCCTTCCGTTGCTAAGGCGCCGGTTGCTACGTTACGGGGCCGCGCAGTCCACTCGCCTACCTCCGGCTCCGCCGCTCCAGCCTGCTCTTGAGCTCTCCAATACCCAAAGGCCGTCCCGAGAGGGGGAACTTTAAGGCCACCTCTGCGGCCACCGTGGTCGTTACACTCACCGCTAAAGCCAATTCCATTCATTATCCAGGTTCAAACAGAAACCGGCCAGAGCTAAGAAGAATCCTAAGCTTAAAACAACACTAAATGACACGGCCGTTTCTTGACTATAGATGCCCATGTACAAAAAAAGGCTTGCTATAACCTTGGGCCCCAAAGCTGGCAGATGAATGTTTGGAAGTAAAACCCAAATAAAACAACTCTAACCTATCTATTTCCTAAATCTATGTCCACCAATAAAAGTTAGAGAGCCAACCTCCAGGAAAGGAACAACCCTTTAATTGAATTTAGTAAGTGTGACCAGAGGGGGCTAATTAAGAAACACAAAGAACAGGGTCCCTGTGATCTGAGATACTAAGGAGAACTAAGGAGAAACTGGATCAAAATTTAGAGTTTTCCCTGAGGCGAGGGGATTCTGGATCTCCTGTTTTTTCTTTTCTTTCTTTCCTTTTTTTTTTTTTTTTTTTGCAGTTTTTGGCCACCTCCAACATATGGCGCCAGGGCCCTACTCCTTTGAGCCACAGGCACCACCCTGTTTTTTCTTCCTTTTGGCTGCTCTGTATTTATTTTTCAGCAATGAGTGTGGATATATAGCATCCCTAATAACGGGCTTTTTTTAGTTGATTTTATTTTTTTTTTAAACAAGATGAGAAAAACAAAAATCTTGGACGGAAATGAAGCTGGCCTGGGGTCTGCAGTCATCTGATTTGGAGTTACCTTGCATCTGATTACATCACTGTCACCTGCTTCAGGAAGGTGGGCAAAAATATGCCCTATTTTTGCAGTGGACAAAAATATGCCCTATTCTCAGCTTCCTTCCAAGGTCAACTGTAATATTGGTTGTTCAGATCATTCACAGGACACTTTTTCCACTTATCCTTGGGCAAATTGCTTCTCTGTTCATTGGATAATATCTACTCAAGGATAGTTGTAGGATTAAGTGAAATAAGTGTAAACCATATGGTACAATGCCACCCTACTTTTTCCTTTCCTTTTATGATAACATTTGCCACTGCTCCTGTTGTGGTTTCAATGATTTCCTTTCAAATAAAACCTAAAGGATTGGCTAGTGGGACTGGGCCATAACCTGGGCTTTGTTCAACCAACCACCATGGTAAGAGCCCTCCTGTGCTAACCCTTTGCATTAGAAACATGATGCCATCACCTCATTGAGCCGAAAGATTTAAACAAGACCAGAACAAATTCTCATAAAACTCTGTGTGCACCTGCCAGTCAGTTTGCTTGGAATACAGAATGCTTCAATGAAGCATTATATTATGAAGTCATCTGTTGTGTGCCTCCTCAGTGGATTAAGTGCTCGTTGAGAAGAGAAATTTTGACTTATTCATCACTATATTTCTGGTCTTAGAAACAGTGCCTGGCTCAAAGGAAGGACCCAACTAACAATTGTTTGATGAATGAGTGAATAATAATAGCTAATATCCATCAGGCATTCACTGTGGGCCACTGTTCTAAGTGCTTTACATTAATTATGTTTATTCAACTGTTGCAAGAAGCCTAAGTTACTATCATTGGCCCCACTCTGTAGATTTATTAACTTGTTCACAGTCTCACTTAGTGTGAGGGTAAACCTGGATCTTACCAATACAATCTGATTCTTTAGCCCACGCTAGACCAACAGCAACAATGCAGCATCCCCTGGGAACTTGTTAGAAATCGCAATTATTCTTCCACTCATCCTAAACCCATGAAATCTGAAACTCTGGTGGTGGGGCCCAGCCATCTGTGTAGTAACAAGCCCTCCAAGGGTTTCTGATGTGCTTGTTTGAGAACTGTTTCACTACCCTATACTGAATCTCAATCCTTGAGCTCTCCAAGACTTCACTTTCTTAAAACAAACAAACAAAAAAACCCAATGAATACTGTCCACAAACAAAACTGAGTTTAATGACTTAATTAGCTTTTACTTGCCATTCATGACTTGGGCAGTATCCCATCTATAAAATAGGGTACTCCAATTAGCCAGGCAGAGGGGTGCACTTTATAAGCAGAAAAAGGCTGAAGAAAACAAACAAGGGACAGAAAATGGATTGATCATTTCAAAATTACTTTCCTTATAGGATTAAAGCCAAGGGGACTTTGTTACCATTCCTGATCAGGTGGACTGGGCCCTTTTGGATTTGTTACTGGGAATCTCCTGTTTTTGTTTGTTTGTTTGTTTGTTTTAAACTGGCCCATGTTAATGTTCTCTTTGATTACATGGCACCTAGCATGGATGACTGCATTCTGCTTTGGTATGGTCTATTGGGGCCTCCTACACGAGCTAGTCTAAAATGTTGACCTCCCATAAATTTTATTTAACAGTACTCACATACATATCCTGGAAAAACAAAGTTGTCCTATTAAATGTTGTATGTGTGAGTGGTTTTGTTTATTTCAGTTTTTTCTATTAATCGAAAGTATAATTCTTTGGGCAAATTAAAATCTCTTTGGACCTCAGTATTCACATATGTAAAATGGGCAAGGTCTAGACTGGATCAGTAACTTTCAGCTCTGACTGGACACTCAGGGCACTTTAAGAATTCAATTGTGGGTAGTGCCTGTGGCTCAAGGAATAGGGCGCCAGCCCCATATACCAGAGGTGGTGGCGGGTTCAAACCCAGCCCCGGCCAAAAACTGCAAAAAAAAAAAAATAAAAAATAATAATAATAATAAATAATAACAATAATTCAGTTGCCAGAAGTCCAGGCAAACCAATTAAGTCTGGCCTCTGTGAGTGAAACCCGGCAGTGTCGTTTCAGAGAGCCTCCCCGGTGATTTTTAACTTTGAGCTGAATGTAGTGCCCTACACTAAGCCAATAACAGCAAAGTCCCCTTGCTACTGATTGGCTTAAGTGATGCACACATGACCCAGTTCTGCCTAATTAGCCATGAGCGGAGATGACGGGTGCGGCTTCCACGAAGCTTTTTCTCCTAACTTTAATGATTCTTGTGCTAGGTGATTTTTACTTTCTTCCCAGTACTCTCATTATAAAGAGAAAGAGAGAGATGAAGACCAGAGTTACAAACTCACCTATCTCCAAGTAGCCTGGAAGTTATAGACCGAGGGTTGAGTAGAAACTATGCCCAGCCTCAAGGGGGCGGAGTTTCAGATATGAAGATTAAAATCAGAAAAGGAGTAATAAAAAGATATGGGATAGCTCACATAATCACTAGGAAAACAGGAGTATTTCACTTGGGAAGTGGGGGCAGAGACTGGTTATGCATCTGAAACCATGGTCAAAATCACTCCATCCAACAAAACAGGTAAGAAAACATCTGCTTCTGCTGCCTAGAAACTGTATTTTGCGTTCCGCTGTCAGAAATTATTCTCCACTTCTCACTGTACTGCCTGCTTTCTAGAATTACCAGCCCATATATAAGTCTGGGAGACATGCCTGATTGGCCAAGCCTGGGTTGCATGCTGGTGAGTGTCTGTTGTATAGCTTGAATTGTAGGAAATGACATCTCCCTCCCACCACCACTTGTAAACTGGAGATATCCCTCAATATAGGACAGGGGTCCAAAGGCTGGCAGCCACAAGAATCACACCAGTGCTTGGCTGTGAGGGACACCAGTCAAATGTTGCCCAACCTAATGATTTTTCAAGAGAAACTAGAAATTTGGAATTTATATGCAACTAAAAACAAAATGATGGCCAAGCGAAAACACTATATGGGTTACTTTGTGACATCTGATTTGTGAAGGACAAATGGTCAGGGAAAAGATGTAGTAATTCTTTTTTACCTTCACCTTCTGCCTGGATTACCAGCAAGTCCAGCTAATGTCTCCATGTGAATTGTGACACTGAAGAACACAGGCACAAACTTTTCATTTATGATCACAACCAGATTTGGAAATATTCTAATAAATCATCAAGTCTAAATTACCAACAAAAGGCATTTGCTGTTGAAATTGGATTTGGGAAAGGGAGCCATGAATTGTATTACTCTCAGCTTTGGAACAAACTTGGTTTTGGACACAGCACTTATTTCCTTAGTTTATTTTTAAGACTTGTTCTTTTGAGAGAATGGGATGGGAGGCTATCTTCAGAAGACTGGTGGAAGAAAATCAAACTGGGTCTTTCTCCTGGACATTTTTGTATTGGTGGAATCATGTTTAAATAAAGATTGAGGTCTTGAGGGAGGGAAAAATCTCAGACGGCAACTTGAAGAGTGTGGGAAAGGTCCATTGCATTCAATGACCATGGCAAAATCACAGACTGACTGATCAGGACAGTCAAGTCCCCAGGTCCTCCCCACCCTAACTACTTTCCCTTGTCAGAATCTCCCAGACCCCATATATTAGAGTTTGGGGACATCATTCAATCATCCCCCAACCAACATTTGTTGATTAACTAATAAGTGGTTATTTATCGCTTCCTGAATCTGATTTTCTCTAATTTTCAGATTGGAAAAGTTAACTCATGAATTTGCTCCATACATTTAGGTTCAAGAAAATTCTCATTAAAAAAATTTTTTTATATTAAATATATTTGGGTCAAGGTCCTCCACTGTTGATGTCTCAAGCCAAGTTAGTTTGGAAATTAATTCTGTTGGAGACTGAGGGTTGGGTTCCTTTCCTTCTCTAGAGTCATTCAAGATGCCAGGAGGTTGGGAGGAAATAGGCCAGGAAATTTGGAGAAAGGCCTTTGGTCTTCTGTGTTTTAATGTTGCCTGTTAGAATTGATGGTCTTTGTACAGGCTGGAGTGATCCCTTTGCAGATCAGCAGCATCTTTGCTCTAGTGTCCTAGTGTACAAGTTAGATACATAGAACTTGGGTCAGTGTTCCCAATACCACAGAGTTTGGCGTTTAGACTTCCCTGGGTCCACCCTTCAAAGTCCTCACCACATCCCCACCTCCAAGATAACAATACAGAGACAGGATGTGATCTACATTTTGGCTACTTCGAGTGAAGTCTAGGGACCAGCAGCAACTATACCACCCAGTCGCTTGTTAGAAATGCAGTCTCTGGCCCCACCTCTTGAGTCGGAACCTGCATTCTTACTAGGTCTCCAGGCAATTCATGTGCATATTATCAGTTGCTAAGCCTTGGATACCAGGCAATACATCTCTATCTAGCTGCCTTGCCCCTCAGAACTGTTCTACTTCCCTGTTGCTACCATCCTTGTCCCTGTCGTTCCTGTCCCCACTGGTCCTCTCTTGCACAGCTCTCCCAAGTCCGCCCCTCTAGGGCCTGGTGTTTTGACAATTCAGCTCCAAGTCCCTGTGTTAGAGCCATTCAAATTCCCCTGGGCTAGGAAAACCCAATACCCCAGAACTCTAAGGCTTAATTACTTGGGGGGAAAAAAAGAAATCCCAGTTAGTCTTTTGTATTGAGTCTCCAGCAAAAAATAAACCCAGTTATTTTTTGATTACATTATTCCATGCTCTAATAATGGACCCTCTGGGCTGATAAAATTTTAAAAATATTTCTTCTTTTAAAATCTTTTCTTATTTCCCCTATTGAGTATAATTGCTCTGGAATAGATTCTCTGTGATCATTCTGGTGAAGAAAGACAGGTGTTAATAAGGATGGTGGTGAAAGTGTAGTTATATTCTCCTAGCTCTGCTTGGCATTGCTCCAGCTTTCTACTACACTGCTTTTGAGTTTCTGAGACTAAAAGTGGGGAGATAAAAAGGCAGTTGGGTGTGTACCTGTTGTAAGATATGTGTGCAAAACAGAAGGACAGCTCATGGCTTTTCAGTCATCATACTAGGGATGCTGGGGGGTGTGATAAAGTGAGAAATGGAACTTAATGATGACAAAAGGCTATAAATTCCATTCAAGGACTCATGGAAATAAGAAAATGCAAATTACCATCATTGTTTACGTTGCATGGCAGAGTTACACAGCACTTTATTATATAGTAGATGCTGCACAGGAATGTTTATAGACCTTTTATCTTGTTCCTCTAGTCCTGCTAAACTCACTTGTTCAATGCATTTGGCCTAAGTTCAATGGCAATGTGATTTTTTAAAATGTATATTTTAAATAAATGAAATGCTGAAAAGTAGAGCCAAGAGACACTATTGAAAACTGAGGTGCCAAATTTGCCCCAAGTTAATATGGAGGAGAATTTTTAAATTTAAAGACATTTTATGTGTTTCAAATATAGACTATCAAAAATTATTTTAAAAAATCCTTTCTGTGGGCAGCACCTGTGGCTCAAAGGAGTAGGGCGCTGGCCCCATATGCGTGAGGTGGCAGGTTCAAACCCAGTCCCAGCCAAAAACTGCAAAAAATAAAATTCTTTCAACTTAAGAGAAAGTTGGGGGGTTTTTGTGTGTGTGTGTGTGTGTGTGTGTGTGTTTTTTTTTTGTTTGTTTGTTTTAGAGTAAGCACCTTGGAATTAAATCTTGTTCCAAACTAAAGAGACTTGGCAAGTCTGCAGGAAATGAAAATATCTGGCTCCTTCATTAATATGAAGATTGGACAATTGTGTCATGAAAGAGTCTTTAAATTTAAAGGTCATTTAAAGTACAAATTTGAACAAAATTTAACAGAAGCAAATTTTTTTCCTGTAAGGCATAACTAATTAAAGTTTCTTGAGTCACATGGGAGTAAATGATTTTATACCCTCTGCTTTAATTTTTTTCCTTAATTTAAGGGATATTGGACAAAAACAACATACTCAATATGTCATATTTTGGGAAATGTCAACCAGAATTGGCTTGTTGAATATGGGTTATCTCCAGTTTATGCCAACTAATTAATTGAAAATGTTTTCATAATGGTAAATTCGGGTAAGTTCTTGGTTTTGATACAACTTCTCATTTTCTTCTGTTGCTCAGGTGATTTGAAATTATAATTGAGAATAAATTTTGCAAAATTAACACATAAAAGGGCATCACTGAAAACATTTTCCATTGCATAATTCCAAATGCCATGGAAGTGGTTGGCGTATTTGGATAGTCACAAAACTTAATTCCATACTTACATATTTCAAAATTATCCATCTGCTTAACACCAGGAAGGGTTTTAATGGGAAGATCTTGATGTACCCAAATGTGGAGAACTTGGTGTGATAAAATTTAAAAAATCAAAATCATGTTATCTCTTTAAAAACAATCAGTGGGATTAGAAAGTTATTCCAAGTCTGCAATATGGTATTATCAGAACAAGAAAACAAGATAATTTACTCATCATGTCTCCCATACTCCTAACTGACTGCCAGGGAGATGCCCCACACAGAGGTAATGAACTAAAGGTAATTCCCCCGGCTTCTCAAGATGAGGAGAACTTAGCTTAACTTTTAATAGTCAGAGGTGTTATACCTTCTCCCTTGAAGTTATTAGTGCTGAAAAATAACACCACCCACTGTCCTAAATACATTTATATCGAAAAAGCCTTTTGACATCTTTAGTTAAAGTACCATATACTACCCTAACCCGAGTGCTAAATTCTAATTAATAAACTTCCTCCATGATTGGTAGCAACTTCAGAGACAGAGTGGCTGCTGTTTATTTGGGGAAAGTGACTGTGAGAGATGGACTACAAAGATGGCTGCCAACAATTCCTCTCACAAGTAGAATCTATTTCCTTCTTCCTTGAATCTGGGCTGGCCTTTGGCTTGCTTTGGCCAATAGAATGCAGTGGAAATACTATTCTGGGACTTCCAAGTTGAGGTCTGGAAGTTTTCACTTTCATTTGAGTGGTACCATCTGCCCCGTGGAAAAGTCCAAGCTAGCCTACTGGACAAAGGGCAAGTAGAGACAACTCGAGGATCCTAGCTGACAACCAGAACCCAGACCCCAGATACACGAGGAAGTCCAACCAATTTGGTAAGGAAAGAGCTCCAGTTGTCCCGCCAGTGCCCAGTAATTGGACCTCTGCTAGATATACTGCCAACTATCTGAGGCCATCTTGGATCTGCCAGCCGCAGAGGAAGCCACAAGAGCCAACACCACGTCAAACACAGAGCTGTCCCTCTGAGCTCTGGCCATTCCCACCTATAGACTCACGAGCAAATAAAACATGTGTTGTTTTAAACCATTACCTTCGGGTGTGGTTTGTTATGCAGCAATGGATAACTGATTACAGTGACAGTATTTATTTATTTATTATTTCTTTAAAAAAATTTTTTTTTATTGTTAAATCATAGCTGTGTACATTAGTGCAATCGCCTGTACCCATTCTAAGATGCACCATAGATGTGGCCCAACCGATCACTCTCCCTCCACCAAAACCTCCCCCCTCCCTTCCCCTTCCTTGGCCCTTTCCCCATGGTCTTGTGGTATAGTTGGGTTATAGCCTTCATGTGAAAGCTATAGTTTAGCTTCATAGTAGGGCTGAGTACATTGGGTACTTTTTCTTCCATTCCTGAGATACTTTGCTAAGAAGAATATGTTCCAGCTCTATCCATGTAAACATGAAAAAGGTAAACTCTCCTTCTTTCTTTAAGGCTGCATAGTATTCCATGGTATACATGTACCACAATTTGCTAGTCCATTCGTGGGTTGATGCACTTGGGCTTCTTCCACGACTTAGCAATTATGAATTGGGCTGTAATAAACATTCTGGTACAGATGTCTTTGTTATATTGTGACTTTTGGTCTTCTGGGTATAAACCTAGTAGAGGAATTATAGGATCGAATGGCAGGTCTATTTTTAGATCTCTAAGTATTCTCCAAACATCCTTCCAGATGGGATGTATTAGTGGGCATTCCCACCAGCAGTATAGAAGTGTGCCCTTTCCTCCACATCCATGCCAACATTTCTGTTTTTGGGATTTTGTTATGTGGGCTACTCTTACTGGGGTTAGGTAATATCTCAAAGTAGTTTTGATTTGCATTTCTCTGATGATTAAGGATGATGAGCTTTTTCTCATGTGTTTGTAGATTTTGCGTCTGTCTTCTTTAGAGAAGTTTCTCTTTAAGTCCCTTTCCCACCCTGAAATGGGGTCACGTGTTCTTTTCTTGCTTACAAATTTGAGTTCTCTGTGGTTTCTGCTTATTAGACCTTTATTGGAGGTATAACCTGCAAATATTTTCTCCCATTCTGAGGGTTGTCTGCTTGCTTTACTCACTATGTTCTTGGCTGTGCAGAAGCTTTTTACTTTGATCAGGTCCCAATAGTGTATTTTTGATACTGCTTCAATTGCCTGGGGAGTCCTCCTCATAAAATATTCACCCAGGCCGATTCCTTCAAGAGTTTTCCCTGCACTTTCTTCAACTATTTTTATAGTTTCATGTCTGAGGTTTAAATCTTTTATCCAGTGAGAGTCTATCTTAGTTAATGGTGAAAGGTGTGGGTCTAG
>CAUYPK010081868.1:0-38049 GCA_963574355.1 Loris lydekkerianus
AACATTTGGTCAGAGTAACTAGAAATAAAAATTAAAATCTTTAGTATCCTCAATAAGAAAAAAAATGTAGAAATGACAACTGATGACGTAGAGATACAAGAGTTTATTTCTAAATACTACCAGAAAATTTGGGCTAAGAAATTTGATAATGTGAAGGAAATGAATAAATATTGGAATTACAGCCTCTCCCTAGACCAGGGGTGGCGAACATGTGGCTCTCGAGCCACATGTGGCTCCCGGCCCAAATGAATGCTGCTCTTTGCCTCTTATCATTATTTTGTATACTGTGACTCTTTGCCAAGTTTGGATTTTGTTATGCTGCTTCTGAGGAGGGACCTCTGAGGAGAGATCTCTGAGTGCGTAGTCACACCCCCTGGGGGGAAACACGTGAAATCAAAGCACGGGTCCGTTCTGACTGACACCCATGTAAAGGAACTGCTCCGAGTGGCTACAACTGAATACAAACCTGATTTGCAGATTACTGAAAAAAAAAAAAAATGCCAGAAATCCCACTGAGATTATCATCCCATCACTCCAACAAGGTAACAAAAAACACCTGACTGAGCATGTTACATTATGTGTTTAATATATTATTGTTAAAATTATATGCTTTTGTGTGAGTGAGTGCCTGTTTTGGCAGGTCACTGCGTGGTGTGGCTCTCTGACTCTCACAGTTTAAAATTTTGGCTCTTTGTGTCGAACTTGTTCGCCACCCCTGCTATAAACACAGTAAAATGCTCAAAAAGTATTTGATAAAATTCAGTCCATATTTCAAAGAAAAATTTTGTAAAATTAGACTGTAAGAAAAATATCTAAAAATGATAAAAATTTTACCAGAATTCAATTATATGAAGCATAAAAGTAAAGAAAAAGGGGAGAA
The DNA here is from genome assembly GCA_963574355.1 of Loris lydekkerianus. Lineage (NCBI taxonomy): Eukaryota > Metazoa > Chordata > Mammalia > Primates > Lorisidae > Loris > Loris lydekkerianus. Next base: position 881 of record CAUYPK010081868.1, read on the forward strand.
GTAACTCAGAGATGCATTACTGTGGATTCAAAACACTAAAGTCATTAGTATTGAAATCAAGAATAAGACATTATCAGTGCCTCAGCAACACAATTGTTTTAGGATATTCGAACCTTTCTAGCCAACTCAAGAAGAATAGGTAAGGGAATCAAGTTTCAAAATAACATTAATACCGTGTAGAAGATAGATTATTATTGTGAATAGCAGATACTTAGGAAAGCAGATAGTCTAGATATAGGTTACATTTTCTAAGATTGTCTAGGTCTCTCCATGTCCCCAGCCACCTTGTGAGCTATTGTGTGGATGCCGAGACTCTTTTCTGGACTTCAGGAAAGCAGGTTGTAGCACAAGCGCTATGCCTAAAAGCAGCAGCAGTCATTCTTTTTATGGAAAACCATTTCAGGAGATTATTTCAAAATACCTTTCTTAAACTTTAAACTAAATCTAAAACTATTTAGATAATTAAAGGTGAACATTTTCTCTGTATTTCAGTGATAAATATTTGGTTTTAAAAACCAGAATTTTCATGAAAATCTCAGCTTCACATTGTAAAGATATCATACTTTTATTGTTTAATAAAATGTTACTAAGTTAAAAAATCACTTTATTTCTGAAACTGTAAAAAAGTATCCAAAACATTTCTACCACGTTGATTCCACCTCATTTTGAAATATTAGAATCTACATTTAAAAAGAGTTTGGTTATTACGGTACTCAAAATATTCTGATGTTTCAATTTCACCTAGGCTACTTTCATTTTCATTTTTCTACATGTTCTTCATAAGAATTGTATAAAATATATGTATTATACATATGATTTGTACATTATGGTTTAAAACAATAATATCAGATGATTGCATTATCTCAAACTTTAAAATTATATTTAATATACACAATTAATTGATATCTTAGAAATAATATACTTTTCTGTTTGGTTGAGTTAATTGTTTTTTGTTTTTTGTTTTTGCAGTTTTTGGCCGGGGCTGGGTTTGAACCTGCCACCTCTGGCATATGGGGCCGGCACCCTACTCCTTTGAGCCACGGGTGCCACCCTTGGTTGAGTTAATTGTAAGAAAAATAGAAAAGAAATAATTATGGTTTACTGAATTACTAGGATTACCATACATGTTTGTGTCAATAAGCAAAAACAAAATGCTTATTGCTTTTGCTATATAATTCCATTTTAACAAAAATGTTGTGCAAGTTTTTCATTCTTTCTTGAAGCAAATACTTATGCTAAATTAATTGCAGTAGTTTTGAAATTAGATACTTTTAAAAAAATTCTACCTTTGTCAGTATAAAATATCTCAAGATGGTGTTTATTTACATTTCTTTGATTATTAATGTTTATGAATATAATTGTTATTTATCTATGCATCTTTGGGGAGTTTTTTATTTTGGGTAGACAAATTAAATATCTAATTGCCTGCCTCTTGATCAACTATATTTTCCCAGATGAGTCATTGAAACAATATTAAGTAGGAAAAAATTAACTGTAGTACTATTTTAAAATGCCTTTTATTCTTTGAGCATTTATTGAGTTTTTACTTCTTAGTTGTAGAGCACAAAAACGTTTTTTATCTTATCAAAGGGATGCATATCTCTTTGGGATAAGATTCTTTAAAGAATCTGACACTTTAATGAGTATGAGACATGAGCCCTTACAAGCTTGATATTTAACAGATCAAGTTAAATTAAATAACAGAGAGACAGGTATCATATGGTAAGCTCCCTGGGAGAAATTACAGTATACTGCTACCCTTATTATAATGGTTTCTTATGTTCATTTTTATACAAAAGAAGAGAAATGAGCAATCATTATGAGCGAAGACAAAAGCATGGTAGAGAACATTATTGGAGTTAACTAAACCTAACTTCTTGTCTTCATCTAATTTAAGCATTTGTGAAGGTCTTATAGGGATGGATTACAGTAAAAATTATATTGAATATAAAAATGTTCTTTGTCTTATACCTCCAATGTTTCCAGCTCATTACTGTCAGAATTATTTTCTAGACAGAAATCTGCTATTAAAATGCCCATAAAATCCTTTGTCTGGCTTAAAGTAACCTTATCTGTCTTGATTTATACTAATTTCTTCCTCAGCCCGTCTCCTACTATAGAGTCAAAACTTCCTTTCATTCTCTGCATCAAGGTGTTTTTTTTTATCAGATATTATTTATTAATAAGATTTTACCCCCCATCTGCCTTAGTTTCCTATTCTTATCTGTAATGAAATCTCAGAAATGTCCTGGCTTTAAACAACACAAATTATTATGTTACAACTCTGAAGGAGTCTAAAATGGGTCAGCAGAAGGACATTTTCTCTGGGGCTCTAGCAGAGAATCCCCACTCCTTGCTTTTCAAAGTTTCTTGCCTGTGGCCCTGCAGCTAGGTGATTCTGCCTCTTTTGTCCCATCTTCCCTGACTCTAATCCTTTTACTTCTGTCTGGGCTTCTTACTACTTTAGGCCCATAGGAATTAGGAAGTGAGACAATCAAATTCCCAACTCATCCGTAAAATGGTGCTACATACCACATGGCTGAACATCACTATGGTTACCTTCAAAGTATTCCTTCTGGGAAGCTCTGCATCGACTCCAGCACCTAATTCACCCTTCAAAGCACATATTCTAGGATGAGTTTGGAAACTTAATTGTCTGAAGTCATACGACAGCTCTGATGGCCATTTCAGAAAAAAGAGTTCCAAAATTGCTTTGAAAAGTAGACTAGGAACTGGCACATGTTTAGATAATATTAAGCTGCCTAACAGACCATATTTTCTACCTAAAAATACTGCTACTCCTCCTACTCAAATAAGTTCAAATGTCAGAAACCCAGGAGATCTGTCGCCCACTTCAGATGGAGTTGATTTTGTTCTTCCTTCTCTTGCTCCTGGAAATGTCATAGCTGATAATAGAATTGCCTCCTTTCCCTTTGACACTAATTTTTTTGTATGTTTGTTTAAGTCATGACGATTGTTCTTTACTTATTTTATTTTGATGCCTTTGTCCAGATTCTCTATCTCATAAGGATAATTTCATTTTTATAATCTGAATTTATCTTATTAATGCCTGCTTTAACTTATATAACATATACATGCATTCCATATATAAAAAATACTATTTTATATCTTACTGTAAGGGTTGAAATCAGTATATAAAATTATATAAAATATTTAATATTTTATATTATATATATTTTTAAATATAAAATACATAAAAATGTTATTTTATATCTTACTGAAGATTTGAGGCCAATCATTAATAATATCAATAACTAAGTGGTAATGAGTAAAAAAAAATAGGATTTTTTAAAATTTTAAACTATGAAATAATTGAAGAGCTTTTTTATCTTCCCCAAAGATAAAACAACTAGCAAACTAGCATATTTAGTTTTTGTTTAAAAAAGTTGTTCTCTCATAAGCAAATATTTAATTTATTAAATACTTAATAATAAATGCACTTCATATTATTTATGTTCAAATTGTTGGTTGTATACTCCAATTTAGGAAGTGAATCTACCCCTGAATTATTGAAATATTTGGTATGCAGTTCAAAACAGCAATAGAATAACAGAATTAACCTTACTTCAAATATTGTCCCATTTGAAGTTAAATTCTGTTTCCTCAAAATCACATGGAAATATCATGATGGTATGCACTAATGCTTACCAGCACCAGCTATGAATATTTTATACATACTAATAACACAAAGTATTAAACAGTTTTTTAATCATTTTTCATGGAATTATTTACCAACAATGTATCCTTATCTGAAATAGTTAAGTGAACTATAATCAATTTTTTTTTTTTTTTTTTTTTTTTGCACGAAAGGTTTTTATTGGCGAGGGAGGAATGCTGCAGAGCACCAAGGAGGAGAGAAAAGAAGAGAGAGTGGGGGGAGAAAAGAGAGAGAGAGGAAAGGCGGGGGGAGAGACAGAGAGAGAGAGAGAAGAGAGAGGAGGGGAGAGAGTTATAATCAATTTTTTAATGTCTGATAACTTTTAGGTTTATAGATAGACTCACTGAACAAATAAATTATTATTTCATGCTGTACTTTTACCCTTTTTTAAACTTCAGGGAATTGTGAGGGTACAAACAACTATGTTACAATGCTTACATTTGTTAGGTAGAGACCCTCTTGTAGTAGTGATCCACACCCAAGAGGTGTGCCATATACCCTTACATTGTGCCCATTAAGTGAGAGTACATCCATCCCTCTCCCTCTCCTGTTCTGCTGTCCTCATTTCCCCTCCCCCAACTGGAATTGAATTGAGTTTTTCTCTTATGCAGGTGTATATTAAATCATCTACTGGCTTCATATTAGTATTGAGCACACTGAATACCTAATTTTTCATTCTTACAATACTTCACTAAGAAAATGTGAAAATCTCCATCTATATTAATACAAAAGATTTAAAGTTTTCATCTTTTTAATGGCTCTGTAGTATATATATACTACTTAGTAAGTATATATGTATGTATGTATATTATACATACCAACCACAGTTTGTTAATCCATTCCTGAGTTGGTGGGCAATTAGGTTGTTTCCACATCTTGTGATTGTAAATTGAGCTGAAGTAAACAATGTAGTGCAAAAGTCCTTATGATAAATAATTTTTTTTTCTTCATGGTAGATGCCTAGCAATGGGATTGCAAGATAAATGGAGGATCTAATATGAATTATTTGAGGATTCTCCATATTTATTTACAAAGAGGCATATTAGTTTGCAGTCCCACTAACAGTGTAAAGTGTTCACTACTCTCCTCTCTATCACACCAGCATCTGCAACTCTGGGACTTTGTGATGTGGGCTAGCCTCTCTGGGGTTAGTGATAACCTCAGAGTGGTTTTGATTGGCATTTCTCTGATGATTAGGGATGATGATGTTTGTTAACTATTCAACTGTCTTCCTCAGACAAGGTTTTGTTCATGACTCTTGACCAGTGATAGATGGGATCCGATCCCACTCCTAGCAGTGACTGGGAAAGAAATAACCAAAACTAAATCAGAAATAAATGAAGTTGAAAAAGAAAAGAACCATTCAGAAAATTAATAAAACAAAAATATGGTTCTTCTAAAGATAAACAAAATTGATAAACCCTTGGACAGATTCACTAGAAACCAAAAACAAAAATCTCTATTAACTTCAATCAGAAATGAAAAAGGGAAAATAACAACTGATACCACAAAAATACAAGAGATTGTCTCTGACGATATGCCCAGAAAATTCACAATGTGAAGAAAATGAACTAATGCATGGAATCACGTCATCTTCCTAGACTTACCAGAAAGAAACAGATCTATTGAAGAGGCCAATGTCAAGTGCTGAGATGAAAGAAACAGTAAAAAAGCTTCCAACAATAAAACAAAGATCTGGTCCACATGGCTGCACACCAGAATTTTATCATGGCTTCAAGGATGAGCTTCTGTGTATACTACAGAACCTATTCCAAAACAATGAGAAGGAGCCCTCTCCAAAACATTCTATGAAGCAAAAATCACCCTGATACTGACACCAGGAAAAGACTCAATTAAAAAAAGAGAATGACATACCAATTTCACTAAAGAATATAAATGCAAAAATACTCAACAAAATCTTAACCAATAGATTGCAGCTACTCATTCAAAACATTATACACACGATCAAGTAGTCTTCGTGCAAGGGATGCAAGGCTGGTTTAACATATCCAAATTTATAAATGTAATTCTCCATATCAATAGAAAGAAAAAGTAAAGACCATATGATCTTCAAAACAGATGCAGAAAAAGCCTTTGGTAAAATTCAGCATCCTTTTTTAACAAGAATTCTTAAGAAAATAGGTACAGGTGGCACATTTTTTAAATTGATTGAAGCCACCTGTGACAAACCCACAGCCAATATCATACTGAATGGAGTAAAACTGACAGCTTTTCCACTTAGAACTGAAACAGACAAGGATGTCCTCTATCACTACTACTATTCAACATAGTGCTAGAAGGTCTAGCCAATGCAATTAGGAAAGAGAAGAATACTAAGGGCAAATAGTCAGTATTTGTCAGTATAAAATATATTTGTCAGTATAAAATAATATCTCAAGATGGTGTTTATTTACATTTCTTTGATTATTAATGTTTATGAATATTATTGTTATTTATCTATGCATCTTTGGGGAGTTTTTTTGGGGGGTAGACAAATTAAATATCTAATTGCTTGCCTCTTAATCAACTATATTTTCCCAGATGAGTCATTGAAACAATATTAAGTAGGAAAAAATTAACTGCAGTACTATTTTAAAATGCCTTTTTTATTTTCAAATAATGTGTAGTTTTATTTTGAAGGATTGCAAAAGAGGACAGCACAAAGGTGTTAATGAAGGTAGATTTTATGAACAGAACATTTTTATCACATGAATACGAATCTGCTTAGTCTTCACACCATAGACAAGTGGATTGAGAAATGGAGGGACCAGTAAGTAAATGCTAGAAAAAGAATGTGGATATAAGGCGGGATGTGAGAACCAAACCTGCGTGTAAAGAAGAAGAAGAAGGCCAGGAGGTAAAACTGAAGGAAGACGCAAATGTGCGCAATGCAGGTATTGAATGCCTTAAACAGAGCTTCCTTCTGGGGTAAATGGAAAACCGTGGTAAATATGTAGACATAGGACAATGTAATGAATATGAGGTCAAACCCCGCAACAGTAAAGGCCACAAACAAACCATATATTTTGTTGATTTGAACATTTGCCACAGCTAGTTTTACAATGGCCATATGCCCACAGTAAGAGTGGGATATAACAGTTGTGCGATAAAATTGAAACCGGCACTTTATCAGCACTAGGGATGGGGTCACAAGAATGGCAGCTCTGAACATGACTGTAACTCCTATTTGATAGATAAGCTGGTGGGTGAAGATGGTCAAACTCTCGCTCTTTTCTGATGGTATGACTTTATACTTAAAAAACTCCAGAGACCCAACCACAAGACTCCTGGAAGTGATCAAGAAATACAGTAATGTCTCAGGGTACAAGATCAATGTCTACAAATCGGTAGTCTTTGTATACACCACTAATAGCCAAGTTGAGAAGTAAATCAAGGACCCAGTTCCCTTCATAATAGTTTCAAATAAAATGAAATACCTTGGAATATACCTAAAAAAATCTCTACAAAGAAAATTATGAAACCCTAAGAAAAGTAATAGCAGAAGACATCAACAAACGGAAGAACATACCATTCTCATGATTGGGAAGAATCAACCTTGTTATAAATGTCTATACTACTTAAAGCAATCTACAAATTCAATGCAATTCCAATTAAAATACCAAAATCATACTTTGATGAACTGGAAAAAATAGTTCTTTGTTTCGCATGGAACCAGAAAAATAAAATAAATAAATAAATAAATAAACATATAGCCAAGTTCTTAGTGTTAAAAACAGAGCAGGAGGCATCACACTACTAGACTGCAGGCTGTATCACAAGTCCACAGTGATCAAAACAGCATGGCATTGGCACAGAAGTAGACACAATGACATATGGAACAAAATAGAATACCAAAACATAAAACCAGTCTCTTATTGCTGCCTGATCTTGGTGAGCCCAACAAAAGCATACACTGGGGGAAAGAATCCCTATTCCATAAATGGTGCTGGATGAACTGGATAAACCACATGTAAAACACTGAAACTGGATCTGTGCCTTTCATCCCTTACAAAAATTGACTCCAGAAGGATAAAATATTTAAATCTAAGACATGAAATAATAAAAATACTAAAACAAAGTGTGGGAGAAACTCTTGATAATGTCAGAGCTAGAGAAGAAGACTTCAGTGGCAATTGCAACGACAACAAAAATAAGCATCTGAGACTTAGTTAAACTGAAATGTTTCTGGACAGCTAAGGACACAACAATTAAAGAAAATAGACAACCTTCAGAATGGGAAAAGTTATTTGCACGTTACAAATTGGACAAAGGATCGATAACTAGAATTTGCAGAGAACTGAAATTAATCAAAGACAACAACAATAAAAGAACAATCTCATCTAACACTGTCATGAGACTTTTTGGATAAAACTTTGTCTATGTAAAATACATTTTTCCAAAGATAACATGGATGGCTAATAAGCACATGGAAATATGTTCGACCTCATTAGGCACCAGGAAAATATAAGTTAAAAGCATGATGAGATATCACTCTACACCTATTTAATGAGATTATTTAATCTCATGTGCTGATAAAGTTGGAGAGCAATGGGAAGATGAAAGATTACAGCCACTCCAAACAAATCTTTGGAAGTTTCTTACTCAGGTAAACATAGAATTGGCACACAACAGAGAAATCTCACTCCTAAGTTTATCCCAGAAAAATACAAAGCCTGTTTCAAAAATTTACATAGTTTATGATTTCATTAATGTGAAATTCTATAAACTAAAAACAGTAAAAATTTAATGATGATCATCAGATGTGTGGTTGCCAGGGGTAGGATTGAAGGGAGTGTGTGATCATAGAAGGAGTGGCCTAGGCAAGCTTCTTTTGGGCAATTGAGCTGTTCTGTATGTTTCTGTGTTGGTGGTTTACATGAATGATGATATCTATAGAATTATACAGGGGGGAAAAAAGGATAGGAGCACACATATGTAAATGCTGGTGAGATCTAAATAGCAGTTTTGTTAATAATACTTTGTCAATACTATTATACCACTAAATGTTAATTTCTTTGTTTTGATAATTGTACTCTGGTTACGTAAGATGTTGTCATTGGGAAAGTCTGTGTGAAAGGCACACAAGAACTCTCTGTACTATTTAAGCAACTTCTACGTGAGTCAACTTATTTTTGAGTAATAAGATAAATTTATTTTAAGTGCAATACACACAAAAAACAACTTAAAATGAATAGAAAATTGATAAGGTGACAAAGCCCACATTGTATTCTGGAGCAAAGATTATTCTGTTTTTGCTAATACTCCTGTCAGCTTCCTTAATTCTTCTTGCTGTTTGCTATCATGAACCCAAAGGCAATCATTGCAGACAAAATTATGTTTTATAAAAGGTAAAGTGGTATAATCGTCTACATTGTAGACTATTGTTAATGTACTGTGCAGTCTAGTTTTCTTAGCTGAGATAATACACTGAGGAAAACCTGTATTCCTTGTTTGTCAATTTATCATTCTTTCTCACTAGCAATGCCCTCAATGTGGGCATTTCAACATTATCAGTGACCGACCGTCCTAACTGTAAACTCATGTGGAAATGACGAATGTAAACCTCCCAGAATGCAGCCACCAATGTCTGGAATCAAACACAAAGTTTAGAGGGAAAATGAGTGCAGTGGTAGATAAAGCAATGACAATACATAAATATCATTTCCTGGGAAGAAGCCAGAAATATGAGATCATGTTGCAAATATCATTCATCAAATCTGGTTGAGTACTAAGCTATACCAGAGCACAGAGCAGATATGGCAAGGATGCTAGTATACAGGGAGGGTGCAGCCTCTGAAGTGTAAGAGAAGTAGGTAGGAATTAGAGACACCTGTGCTATTCTAGGTTTCTTTATTTATTATTATTTTTCTTTTTTTGCCTGACATAAGGTTTATGAGGAATAGAAACAGGGCCCTGTTACCAGGTTGGTTGTAGACACTGTACCCAGAGACCAAGCCATAAAGTAGCGTAAAAGAATGGAAGAAATCACCAGCATCATACCGAGGTGTGCATTAGGAAACATATTCCAAACCTTTTTTAATGTGTGGCTGTTGGCAAAGCAGTGATTCTTCTTACTATATAAACTATGATCTCAGAAAACATTTACCTGTGACACAATGCCTTGAAGACAAATAAGATCTTTGTGAAAGATACCGTAAATTATGGAGAGCTAATTATGAAGGACATCTGAGATTCCCTCTTATAGTCAACATTTTTTAATGTACTTATTCATTGTAATATGCCAGTTTACCAGGATTAGATGTTTACGACCCATCAGACTCCATTTTAGAACAATTATATCCACCTCTAGATATATTTGACAACTTCACTGTAGTCAATGATGGCTAAAATGGACTGCACGGCAGAGCCAAGCCTCTACTATTATTTAATTTCTAGTGTCAGATTCAGGCTTCTTGGGAGACTTAAACCAATGAAGATTTTGTAGATAACAAGCCAGAAATAGTGGCTTGTTATCCTTGTTTTCATCAAAATTGTTGTTTTACTAAATGCAGTGCCAGCAGCACCTGTTTGTACCTAAGATTACATACCTGTGGCCATTTTCTCTGACAGGGCACTCATGGTTTACGCTATCCCTGTATTTGTCCAAGGAGGAAGGAGGCAGCTTGGAGATTATTTCATGTTCTGTGGACAGTGGGCCAGAATAATGCTTGACAAAAGTAGAAAAATAAATTATTTAGAATTAAATGTTTTACCTGTCTTCAGGGAAAATAGGATTCTCTTAAAATATAATTGAAGTTTGTCTTTTGTCTGGCCATGCGCAAATAAACATTGGGATTAGAAGAATAATAAGGGATTTCAAAATTTCAGCCTCCTACCACCTATGGTCAGAGTATCACTCCCACACAAAATAAATATTTTATGTTCTAATTCCCCTATTTGCTATTAACAGACATTTCTGAGTAACAAAGTTATTACTAATTTTAGTTAGAGATGCAGGTTATAAAAAGAGTAAACTAACTATTTGAACACTTGTAATAATTTTCTTCTTTTATTATTGGGTATGAATCCAACAATAAAAGGCTACACAATCAGGCCTATAGATTACCATTGCATATGAACCAAGCAGTTGCTACTGACGTAAACCAAGCATACTCTAATTGCAAAGTTCAAGCCATTACATCATATTTTTAAGTATGCAACTATCCTTTACCATGATATTGTCTTTGAATATAGCACTTCATCAAATCTGTGATTCATCACTATTTTACATGACAGCCAGAACAAAGAAGTTATGATTTTAAACTATGACACAATTAACTTCTTTACTTTTAAGTTTTGTTTTCTACTTTTACAAAACCATGATTACACTGTTAGAGATACATTGTGAAGTAAAAACACATTATTTTTTACATATATTAAAAGACAAATTTAAGTTTAATTAGTTGCTTACGGTATGCCTGAAAATTCTTCACATTCCAAGACCAAATTATGAATTAATTTCTCAGTTCTTAGTCACAAATGTATGTCTTTTTTCTACAGAATGATTTTCTCTTGAGAGAGTTCCTGAAAATATTATACCTACAAGAAAATTGTCAGATATGTTAGTTATGTTAGAAATTAAATCTTATGTTAGAAATTAAATTCAGGAAGGAGGAGGAAAAGAAAACATAAAGAGGCTTCCTTGCTCATTGATTAAGGCTGAAGAGGAAATTGGTGATCTAAAAGATTGAGCCAGAGAATCCTGTCTCAAATCAGTGCAACATTTTGAATATAATGAATGTATTGAGAAAAGTTAGGAAAAACAATAAGACATATATCCAATAATTCTATCATTAACCACACTGACATCACAAGAACCAAGAAGAGAGTAAAAGGATAAATATCAGCAATAGTAGAACACTTTCTAATGTTAAAGAAAAACCACTGGATTTAATAGGTCTTTTAATGAACACTAGGAAGAATATATCAGCTACTTGCATCATGGCATTTCTTAATACAATTTTAGTACTAAGATTAAATTTTAAAACTAAAAATATTACCTTAAAAATTGGAATTAGATGTAATCCCACCAATCACCCTCCCTCCACCTCCCTCCCCCCTCCCTCCCCTCCCAAATGTTAAAAAAAAAAAAAAAAAAAATTGGAATTAGAAATATATCAGTCAATTTTTAAGATATATATGTCACTGCTGATGGCAACATAAAATTACCTGCAAAAGTTTTGGGGAAAATTAAGTTGGCCCTCCTATTCCATTTCATATAATCAGTTAGCTAACAAAAATAAAAATATTTTTAGATTTTCAAAGACTCAGAAAGTTTATTAATTACCACTTTTCTCTGAAAGAGGCTAGGTATATACTTCAATGCAATAAAAAGAAATTTGAGAAAAATTAAAACAGATACTTTAAAAAATCATAGAAGGGCAGGAAAAAGTAAAATGGATAATTACTTCCAAGCACCAACTCATAATTCTTGTTAAAAAACAGAAATTAGATGGCTCTTAAAATCTTCAATTATTCCATGAACACAATCATGTAACAAATTTTCCCTTTGTCTATCAATATAGCAAAATATATTAACAGACATCCTAATTCTTTTCTTTTTCTTTTTCTTTTTATTTATTTATTTATTTTTTATTAAATCATGGCTGTGTACATTAATGCGATCATGGGGCAACATACACTAGTTTTATCGACTGTTTGACACATTTTCATCACACTGGTTAACGTAGCCTAATTCTTAATAATTTCATTGTAACTTCTTATTTTGTAATTTGAGGATCTGAAGTCAGTATTTTTCCTGAAAGGTTTAGATTGACTTCATAGGTCCTAATGTATAGTTGTTTTATTGTTACAGTTTTCTGTGTATTTTAATGTCAAGTTTTACTTTATCATCAATCCAAGAATTATTAAGGGGGGAATTCTGATTGTTACAGAGTTTCAACTTATTGATTTTTAAAAATAATATGAATATATTCAATCAAATGTTATCTTTTTATTTATAGTCTTAATGATCTATCTTTGTCTCTGCTGTTTTTCTGTCTTTCGTAGAGTATCTACAATTCCCTTTTACTTTTCCTCCTATTTTTGTAATATAGAAGATCAATATTATTTCAACTTATTTTTAGTTTATAACATTTATCCTATTTATTGTAATTGCATTTACCTCAGTTCTAAATGTAAAGTTTAATTCTTATTTCCATGGAGTGTATTATTTAGAGCCTGATTGGATGGATTTATTCTTCTAGTATGTAACCTTTATCTCTAATTCCTTTTTAAAGAGTGATTAAAATATGGTAAATTATTCAAATATTTGAATTTTAAATATACTTCTGTTATTTTCTTATTTATACAAATAGGTAGCTTTGTGCTTAAGTTTTAGTATTCCTTCACAGCCTTCTCGCACTGATCACTGTCGTCATAAAACATAACATCAACAACTTCTTCACAATGACGGCATTTCTGAAAAGAGGAAATAACATGTCAGAGCCACAATAACATATCTTCTGTACAGGAAAGTAATATTAGAAGCAAAATAAGAAATATTACATTTTTTGTATGTATTAAAGGATTCCCATCTCCTGACCAAATTGTGAAAGAAATAAGAAATCCCCTGTGTCACATGTTTACTAACCTCTTCCCTTACTATTATTTGTCACTACTTGAATGTCCTTGGGAGGCTCAAAACTGCAGGATATTAGAAAAGTTAATAGAAGGGACAACTCTCATGTGGCTGCTTCCTTTCATTAGAAAAGTTAGTAGATGGGACAATTCTTAAATGGCTGCTTACTTTCGTGCTCCCAGAACATTCAGATATTTAAAACCATCTCCTTGCAAGTTCTGCCTGGTGGACCAATCAGCTGTCACTAACCATTTCTGTGTTTTTCGAGTTTCCTGGCTGATGCTTTCTTCAACAATTCCTTCAAACCACATAGAAACATTTCTCCCTTGGGTGGCCTTTGGGGGCCCTTTATACAGCTCCTGATATTGAATATTGTACTTCCAGACTCTTCTGCTGTATTTTCTGTGTTCTTCCCTCATCATTATTACTGTAACCCTATTGAACAGGGCATGCAGTGGCCCACTCCACCTGCTCTTGCAGCCACATTTGCTCCACTGGAAACATTTACCCATTTTCTGCCCTGGCAAACTCTGGGAGGGATCAAAGGTATTCTAATGCAGCAGCAGCCAGGTTCTCTTTCCACTTTGGTTTTCACGGTTCCTTACTATCAGTCAGGTAACTGTGATGTATTCCCCAGGACAATGAGCATGTTTAATGTTCTGAGGGCTTCCTCCCATTGGATAAGATTGGCTACATTTAAACGATGAGATAACACCTTGCACCCTCTTTTAAAAAGAGGGAGTGGTGCTTCTAATTCGGATAACAACTTCCTTCAAAAATGTTTTTCACAATTCACTCTTCTTTTGCTTTCACTAACTCCATCTTGCATCTGTGATATTGTCTTTGTGTCCATGAGGCATGGAAGAGGCTCTGGAAAACACTGTAACATTTCACATATGGGCAAGATGTATTTCTCATACTCATCTTGATGTTATACCATGGATGATATTGAAAAATTATTAAAATGTGAGGAGGAAAATATCCCATTTTAACATTATAGTTCATTTATAACAAGTGCCAATTATAGGATAAACATAATAGTTTGGGATTAAACAAGAAGAATAATTTAATTTCCTGAAGCTAGACCATAGGTTTGAATAATCTGAAGAACTTTTAGAAAAAAAAAAGTTGCCATCTTTAAATCTTTTATATTTGGAGGTTAATGTATATAAATTAACATAACTATTCCACATTTTTTATATTTATACCTATTGGTATTAGTATATCTCTGACATAAATTAATTTAAAAAACATTTTGTGATTGAAAAAAAATTAAACTCCATTTCCTATAACTATTCTTTCCACTTTTATTACATACACTAAAATAGCTTAGAGATAGAGATTATGTCATCATGCACTTGATACCTTTAATTTACTGATTAAAGATGATTGCTATAACTAACAATTCACAGTCTAAATTAATTTTAATACAAAAAAAAAAAAATGGCTTTCTATAGACAGCTGCTACAAGTTCAGTTGTTTGTTTATATTGATCAACATCAACAACTTTGCTTTTTGCATAAGTACAATTGGGTTTTTATTGGAGAAATTAATGATTTATTAGCTAATGGATAATAGGAATTAATTCCCTTAGGTGATATAGGTAACATTCAATATATGTTGACTGGCTGAACTATTTTAGAGATATCTTGCATCCTCCTACAGCGTTAATAGCCATGTGAATCTGGTGGTCCCTGAATGTGTCTGACACATTCAGGCATCAATCTTCAGGCTTGACTGCTAAAGGACATAGTCCAAAGAGATTTGGTTTCCAAAACCCTGTCCCTGGGAATATAGCCACAGTGGCCTACATAATCTTTCAGCACATGCTTTGAAAATACCAAACACCATGATTCCATAAGCCCACAAATATAAATTTTCTTAGTGTCTATTTTCAAGTTGTGAATAAATTTCTGCGTAGCAGAATTATGTGAATAAGGTGGCTGATATCCTAACATTTTTCAAGTTTTTAGGGACTGCTTTTCTATAACCCACCTCCAACTTTTGGAAATCTACCAAAAGTCTACTTCAAAACAGCAATAAATGGTATAAGATGAAGGGGATATGAGAAGAAGGAGGCTCACAGAGAAGATGGTATTTTAACTGAGTATAAAAAAGATGAGTTAAAATTTGCTATGTTGACCGGGATATATGCTGGAAAAGTTCAGCAAAGGTAATACTATGGGACTGGCTTACAGACCGTGATTTATTCAGGAAACTAACCTATGGCTGAAATTTAGCATTTTATTATACAAGTACAGGCAGAGACAGGATTATAAAAGGGCCCAGGTGGTATACTTCAGTGGTTTTCAATATTTTTTGAGAACAACTCACAATTTTTTTTTTTATTTTTTTTTTTATTGGCCTCACCTTTACACTGACACACACAAGCAACTGAATCAGGAATTTCAAGCAACAATATTTATATCTCAGTAGTTAATATGTACTCTAGTATCATATTCACTTTTCTCTTCTCTATGTTCTATTCTAATTTATTGGAAATGTTGATATTTTACCAATGCATTTATTTGTTGACATGCTAAAGGAACAAAACACAGTTTGACAAACATTGTGCTAGAGAACTCAGCCAGCTTCTTAGGTGAGTAACCAGAGCAGTCACAAGGGGTAATGCAGCAGCTGGGGTGATGTGCAAAAGTTAATTTGGGGGGCCTTCTGCCAGGGCTCTCACTTGTCCTTGCTCCACAGTTCACTTGCACAAGGCCTGCATGTGCCAAAGAGAGTGTGATATTAAATAGCAAAGAAGAAATACCTGACAGGTTGAGAGGAAGAATGTAAAGAAAGAACATATTTTAGTATCCTTAGTATCCTATTTCTTTCTGCTTTTCAAGCAAGGAGTACCACATTTTTATTTTGCTTTCCAAGTTATGTTCCTAGGCTTGTGAAATAGACTTGTAGAAAAACTTCTCTAATAGAGATATTATGCAAGCTACATATATGACTTTAAGTTTCCTAGTAGAATTGTTTCAAAAAAATACAAAGGAACAGATACAATTAATTTTAACAATGAAATGCATGTAACCCAATATACCTAAAATATTAACCAATAAATTAATCATCAAAATAAATATATTGATGGTATATTTAACTTTTTTATTCCTCTTAAGTATTTGAAATGTGGTATATTTTTACGCTTATAGACCATCATAATTCTAAATGGCTACATTTTAGAATTCTCAGTAGCTACTTGTCATCTGTCATTATTGTATTGGATAGTATGGTTGTAAATGATGAGGGGAATTAGGTCAATTTCATGTTTAGAAAGATATCTTTTTTACTGGGGCAGAGTAGAAGTAGATTATGAGATGGGGAGCTGGGGAGGAACAATGAATGTTATGACCCTCTAGCCAAGAGGCTGTGGGTACACAAACTTGACATTAGCTTTGTGGACTATAAGCAGGACAGATTCAAGTGGTAAAAGGATAGAATTATCAGGACTGGTAACCGATGACATGTGAGTATTTAGTGATAATAGAGGAAGAGGAAAGAGTTGGAGTGACTGCCAGACTTGTGGACCTAGTGATTGGGTGGTGGGAACACCATTAATCAGGATGGTGGGCCCAGAATACAAATCACTGTGTGGTTCATTTTTAAGTCACTTTATTACATTCTATAATCTGTTGTTATCGAGTTGGTCTGACATAGTAATATGTGATTAGAACCTATTCTGGGAATCACACTGGTCATTTAGAATTGGAAACAATAGTCTAAGTTGTTGGATTCAGTAGATTCTGTTTAGGAGAACTCTAGAAGTTGGATTCAGAGGCACTTCCATGACTAGAATGTGCCCCTCAACTAGGGTTAACCCACTTTTTAATGTATGTATAAGAGAACTGAGCCTTAGTAAGATTGGGTGACTTTCTAAAGTCCCCTGTTTGGCCATAAGCTCTAACTAAACTCTGCCTGTTTTTAATGCTTTTTCTTCTTCTGGGGATTTCCTCAAACTTTATTCTCTGTTGTTGAACTCACCTTATGCTTTTTAAGTAAGAATATTTGATCAAAATTACATTACTTTCACCTTAAAACAGCTCTGGCACTTTCATCTTTTCAGCCTTCTTTCGATTCTCTCTGTGAGATGAGCCCTACTTCTTTGTGAGGACGGGCGTCTCCCCCGGTTCTCTTGCTCTCACCACCTTTCCTTCTTTTTCAATCAATGTGTTGTTCCATTTGCTTTTCAAGATCAATATTTTGAGATACTTCACCAGCATGTGTTCTTTTAAAACTCCCCTTGGTTATTTATATTGCTTTAAATCTTTGTTTCAAGGTTGCATTTCTATATTAAGTTGATCAAGGTGGAAAAAAAGATTGATCTTTAGCTTTGAGTAAAATACATATGAACCTATCCTGAAGTAGTTACGTTTTTCTAGTTCAAGAGTGCATTTGTCCCAGTGAATTTAATCAATGATTCTGTATCTCACAACACAAAAGAGAAGTACTACTGATATATTTGTGAGAGAGCAAGCAGTTGATCTTCAAACGGTTGTGAGGGCTTGTGCGTGTGAGCATGTATGTGTGTGACTGCATTTTTTGTGTGTTACTTCTTACCTCAATGCGTTTTTAACCAAGCAACTTCATGCAACATTAAGGCTTTTGTAAAGATTCCCAGATTGGCTTGGCAATGTAAACCTATTTACTGAGAGGAATTGGATTCACACATCCTTTCCATTTAAGGGATTAACAGTCTTACTAATGACTAGTCAATTGTTGAGGTGAGTGCAAATTTAAACCAAGAATGATTGCTTAGGTGCATTCCTCAATTTCTGGCTCACATTCCCAGCTGGGGAAAGCACTATGCACTAACCTAACACTCCATCAAGCCACGTAGAAAAGCCATGTTCTTGTCTACTTGTGTCAGTTTTGGAGTAAAACGATGCCCTTGAAATTTCAAAATACCTATTTATGATACTTTCTACTATTACTTTTGCCAAGTGGCAAGAGCATATTTTTCTGTTTTTTAAATAATCACATCCTATTAGGCATTCAAATGGCTCTTTATTCTTTAAGTTATAACACTGAGTAAATTAAACCCATAAGGGCACTAGACTGGCCCGTTTAATTTGTTACTTAATACATCCAGTGATTACTTAAAATGTTAGAACTTAATTAAACCTCTTAAGACTTTAAAATATAATTTCAGTAAAGTTCAAATGTCAATTTATTATGACTTCATAACTGCTTTATTCTTTTTTCCATCAAAATCTTATACACTCCTTAAATTCAAAACAGTAATATCCATATATTCTTACTCCAAATAAAAATGCATATATATAGAAGACATGGACAATTATATTTTTTGTACATGGAGATCATATTCTCAATTTCAGAGAATCTCTGAGGAAAAAGTGAAATCCTTAAATACATGCAGTGTAGAGTGTGAAACGGTAATGAAGGCAATTTAAGATCTCTGTCCAAAAAGGCAAATTAACAATCTAATGCCATATCTGTAGTATTTTTGCTTTTCCAAGCCCTTTGCTATATTCCATTAATATGTCTTGCATAATAAACTCAGAGGAGAATTTGTGCACACACACACCCTATAATGGCTTATTTATCTACTTTGTAAAAATAATTTTTAGAGTTAAAATTATAAAATCAAAAATAAGTGCCTTAAATTATGTTAAGTAATATGCTGGACTATATAAAATATTTTTCAAAAGATGATGATGTCAAAAAGAAGGAGCATTGAGAAGAAGAAAAGAAATGAAAATGAGAGGGAGGAAGAGTGAGAGGAAGAGACATTGGCCCTGAGTACTACTATCGGTTCATCCTTTATCATGACATTAAAATCCATTCTGTACCAGTTTTTACCTATTCAATTCAAAAATAATAAATATTTAGAAGACAATATTAAATAAGGGGCTTTTGGTACATTCTAGTTGGAACATAAGTAAAAACAGATTTTCCAAGTTGCATTTATATTTCTTATCTCATAAATTTTCTGGTAAAAAAGTATTGAAAAAATATACTTGGACAAGTCCATCAGGATAAAGGAACTGCTCATTACGGTATTAATTATAATTTTTTAAACATCTGAAACAAGTTCATTCACAGAGAACTGGTTATACATACTCCATGCAGTGGAACACCAAATAACTGTTTAGACAATAAAGCAGATTTATATATGTTATTGTGAAAGAATGTCAAAAGTACATGACTAAATTGAAAAGGTTATTTAAAGTTATAAAATAATCACGTTGTATATACTATAAAAAATAGCATCGGAGACATGCTCTATATAAATACACAATTTATAATGATACACAGAAAATATTTAATGCTATTACCTCAAGTGTATAGGCATTTGAAGAGTTTGGTAAGAGATCAAGGAATTTTATGTTTTACTTCATAAACTTTAATACTTTTTGTAAAGTTGGCATCACTTTGTTTTCTAAATAAGTATTCTCATGACTTGGAATAAATATAATTGGAAGAATATTTTTCTATTAAAATCATCTTGGTTTCTGGATTTTCCATTATTCTCTTCTGCCTATTTTTGATGAAGAAGAGTTCCTTTGAACCTAAATTTTGCTGGCATATTATACCATGTGGCTAAAAGAATGAAGATCCAGTTTTGGAAATTAGAATAGGGAATTCACATAGGCAGTAAAGAATATTCTTTTTCTGCTATGAAATGAGGTTTGCAAGAATTATTCTGGATGTCTTCGAGACCAATAACATATTGGTACAGTGGATGTATTTGGGAGTATTAATTTACAGTCTAATAGTGCTCCAAATAGAACACACTTACAACCTGGCAATATTTCACTTTTCTACTTCAAAAAAGGCTTTGTCCCAGTGAATTTATCAACACCAATGATTCTGTATACAAGGACAACTTACAACACAAAGGAGAAGCGGAACTGACACATTTGTGAGGAGGAGAAGTGAGCGTCGTGTATGTGCACGTAGGTTACATCTTATCTCCATGTATGCCTAACTCATTAAGAAGGAAGGCAAAGAAAATGACATTCCTATCAGTAGAAACAGCCTTGTGGAGGGAGCCATAATGTGGTGCCCGAGTCACCGGATCCCCACATAAATTACCCAGAGACCAAGTCTGATGCAAAAGCAAGAGGTTGTTTATTTACAAACTCGAGCCTGGGCTTCCTGGTCCTGGTGCAGCAGGAGAGCAGAGAAGCCCCGATCTCGAAAAGGAAGGAGGTTTTAAGGGTACAGAAAGGAAAAAAAGGGAGGGGGTGTGAGGTGAGCTGCTGAGGCGAGCTGATGGGGGGGGGAGCTAGGGGGCTGAGCACTTGTCCTTGGCTGTCTGGAGAGTGCTGTTATCGCTAGGAGCAGACAGGAGCAGCCATTGTGTAAGAACGAGAATCATGGGGCAAGGATGGGGGTCGGGGGAGAGAGCAGGTTGCCTAACGCCTTTGGTATGCAGCTGCAAGATGAAGTTAGTTTTAACAAAATGGAGTTAACTTGGTCCTTACAATAAGACCAGGTGTCCTTAAAGCTCTTCAAAGGACTATGGCTATTCTTTAAAATTCCTCAAAAGATGGAAGTATTTGGTATTTTAAAAATAAATGGAAGTTATTAATTTGTGACATGGCTATTTCCTGGTACAGAGTGCTGATGAAACAGTATTAACAGGAAATATGCCTACTAGTACAGGAAGATGCCAGTTATTGAGACACAAATATTCCTAGTTTTGTAAACAACAATTAATAATGTTTTCATGGATAATCAAAATAATCATCACCCTTCATTTTTTTTGAAAAAATATGCTCAGAGGTTATGAAATTATATTCGTCCATGAATCTATCCACTGGGGAAAATTAAAAATACTACATATCTGTATGTGTGTGTGTGTGTGTGTGCGTGTATGTGTGTGAACTCCAAGTATTATTTAAATACTGATTTTCTAATTTATAAATTAGTTAATTTAAGCATGAACTCAATGCCTTTAAGTAAATGGATGGAGCTATTTTTCTTTGAAGAGCTGTAGCAAGTTTATACTACTTTAGGTTCAAACACCAGATGAGACCTGGCCTGAGCAGCTGGTTAAACAGCCTCTCCATTACTGTCAACTTATTAACAGAAAACTCCAGGGCATCGTTCTTGTTGAATCTTATTTGAAAGCTATTGAAACTGTATTGAGTTTTCTCAAGGGAAAAAAAGAAAGTTTCTTTTCATAGTGTTTCATCAGTAGATAAAATGAAATAGGTTTATAGTGGATAAAAATAAGAAATATGTTGTGCTGCTTCTGCTCACGGCTTGATAAACACGGGTGTGAACAGAAGAATAAAACAAAAGATAAACTGCATTTTTTCTAAAACTGAGAAATTTTAAAAACGTTACTCAAAATCAGATCAAGTTAAAACTCTATTTTATCTCCCTAAGTCTAGGAAATTCAATCATTGTGGGTCAACTCCCTCCAGATATCATCTGAGGGTCAAGGAAAATTTCTGAGATCTGACACATGTCTGGTGACACTGCAGGATCCCAGCTCCTCGTTAATATCTTCAGCTTCCACTTTTTTTTATTGTTCATGCTATGAGGAAAACTGTGCTAAGTTTTTCAGTGTCCAGACATCCTTTTGATTGGATAGATGAAGTAATGTCGTATATGTAATTATTCAAAACTTTTAATTAAGGATTTTCTACAATAAAAACACTTTTGTAGCCATTTTATGTTAATCTTGAATTATTGCAACTGTGTATTTTAATTAACCCAAGGATTGTATTATTGCCTGGATGGACAAATCCTTACAATCCCAGTTTTTCAAAAGGCAGTCCTTTAAAATTATAGGCCTTTCATTCTTTCTTCCATGATATTCTACCATTACAAGTTGCAAGTACAAGTTCTTAGGGCAATATCCACCCTGAAGAGCAGGTATCTTTTACTTGTGGCTGTTCTACAACTAATCTCTGTTATGATTATTCTCCAAGAATTCTGAGAGTACATCAATCTCAGCCTGGTAGAGGCATCTTTTAGGAAAGATAATAAACTCTATTTTATGCCATTAATTAGCATAATTGTGACTAGTATGAATATTTAATGTTAGATTACATGAATCAACATTGATAGCCAAACAAAGATATTAATAACAGCTCTTTTTTTTTTTTTTTCCAGACAGGGACCCAGTGTTTGTGTGAATTAAAGATAAGAAAAATCAATTCACTGAAAAATACAGGGTATCCATAAAGTTCTTGTGCAATGTAAAATATACTTACAATTTAAAATACTTACATTTTAAATTGCACAAGAACTTTAAGAACTCCCTGTATAGAATAGAAATGTGCTTCACCTTAATCTTGTAGATTATTTTTAATCATGGTATTTGAACCAGATCATCAGATAATTTGATATGAGACAAACTAAATGCATGTACCAAAGCTATTGAGACTAGAAATGAAAGTAATTTGTTCTCACTGCTGATGCTATAGTTTTAATATTAGACACTAGAGATACCAAACCAGATAACCAACACCTCAATTAGTTATTTCCAGAAACAGTGACAATATAAATTACTTTGAAACAATAACCATTAATTTTTGCTATGTTTTCAAAAAACAATTGACTTAATTTCAAACCCTTTATACAGTGTGTGAAAGAATTCAGTAGCTTTGAGTTACACCTGGAGTAAATTGATTTTTCAAGTTTTATCAGAAACCTGTGTTATTTAAAAGGTAATATTCTGGGTGGCACCTGTGGCTTAAAGGAGTAGGGTGCCGGCCCCATATGCCGGAGATGGCAGGTTGAAACCCAGCCCTAGCCATAAACTGCAAAAATAAATAAATAAATAAATAGGTAATATTCTATAGGTATTTTAAATACATTTTTTTAAATGGCTGCAATGAGTAATTATTGTATTCTTTTGAAAATATTGACCCTAAAAGTATTCTTATAGTGAATTCTGTGGTATAATTCCTAGACCTATTTCAGGACAATGGTATCGGGGTTTTTTTGCTGCTAAGAATGTTTCTGCTAAGCCCTAGAACTGAGTTATCCTCTAAAACTGTATTGCTTTGACTTTGCCTGCGAATGATTTTCACCCAATGTTATGTCTCCTTTGTGATTGCTGCACTGCTAATGCTTTATGAAAGTAGAAAGGGCTGGGTGTGATGGCTCACACCTGTACTTCTAGCACTGTGGGAGGCCAAGGTGGTTGGATTGCTTGAGGTGAAGAGTTCAAGAATAGCCTGAGCAAGAGTGAAACCCCATCTTTACCAAAAACAGAAAAATTAGCTGGGCATGGTGGTGAATGCATATATTCCCAGCTACTCTGGATGCTGAAGTAAAAAGATTGCTTAAGGCCAAGAGTTTGAGGTTGCTGTGAGCTGTGATGCTATGGCACTCTACCCAGGGCAACAGAGTGAGAATCTGTCTCAAAAAGAAAGAAAGAAAGAAAGAAAGAAAGAAAGAAAGAAAGAAGGAAGGAAGGAAGGAAGGAAGGAAGGAAGGAAGGAAGGAAGGAAGGAAGGAAGGAAGGGAAGGGAAAATAAAATTAAAGAAAAGAAAAGAAAAGAAAAGAAAAAAGAAAAGAAAAGAAAAGAAAAGAAAAGAGAAAAGAAAAGAAAAGAAAAGAAAAGAAAAGAAAAGAAAAGAAAAGAAAAGAAAAGAAAAGAGAAGAAAAGAAAAGAGAAAAGAAAAGAAAAGAAAAGAAAGTAGAAAGGTCCTTTTCCCTTGCCTCAATTCAGGGCAACTCTGAAGGGCTATCCTAATTCCATAAATATTCATATATTCATGGGATAAGTTGAAGTTGCTCTTGAGACTATATCACAATTCAATGTCTCCCTCTTTCCTGACCCTGCTTTCCTCACATGCTCACAGGTGACATTGTTGAGAATATATTTGAACATAATTCCTGGCAATCTGTGTCTCAGAGTCTATTTCACAGGGAACTCAATGTAAGACATTTTTCTACAAATATAGGGCCTGAAACAGAAGAATCATGATAACCTATTCTGCCTCTGTATTATAAAAATCATAAATAGGTTTTTTTTTTTGTTTGTTTGTTTGTTTTTTTTGCAGTTTTTGGCCAGGGCTGGGTTTGAACCCGCCACCTCCTGCATATGGGGCCGGTGCCCTACCCCTTTGAGCACAGGTGCCACCCATAAATAGTTTTTGATAAAGACCTTAGCTTATCCAAAAAATGTGGACTCACTTCTTCGTAGGAATAGGGTATCTGTCATATTACCCTTTTTATATTTGAGATGTGAGTATTCAACAAATTTTCTCCAATTGCACTGGACCTAATAGTTATGGTTGCCCAAAGTTAAATAATTATTTATCTATTTATTGCCAAAACAAAAGGAGGCTTATTACAAGCACACTTTTTTTTGATAACTAAATAAACATTTATTTAACCCTATGTTGAGAGGACAAATATATTTGCTTCAGTTTTCCAGTTTCACTTTTTTAAATTAAATCATAGCTGTGTACATTAATGCAATTATGGGGTAGATTGTGCTGGTTTTATAAACAATTTGAAATACTTTCATGAAACTGGTTAACATAGCCTTCACTGCATTTTCTTAGTTTTTGTGTTAAGACATTTATATTCTACACTTAGTAGATTTAACAGGTACCCTTGTAAAATGCACCATAGTTGTGGTCCCACCAATTACCCTCTCTCCATCCAGCCTCCCCCCTCTCCTTCCCTTCCCCTCCTCTTTCCCCTTCATCTTGGGCTGTAGTTGGGTTATAGCTTTCATATGGAAGTGTGGGTGTTTATAAATTGGTTTCATATTGAGTACATTGGATACTTTTTCTTCCATTCTTGAGATACTTTGCTAAGAAGAATATGTTCTACCTCCATCCATGTAAACATAAAAGAGGTAATGTCTCCATCTTTTTTAAGGTTGCATAATATTCCATGGCATTTCTTAAACTGATAGAGGCCATTTTCACCAAACCCACAGCCAATATCATATTGAATGGAGTTAAATTGAAATCATTTCCACTCAGATCAGGAATCAGGCAAGGTTGCCCATTATCTCCACTGCTTTTTAGCATTGTAACAGAAGTCTTAGCAGGACCACAATCAGGCAAGAAAAGGCAATCCATGTAGGATCAGAGGAGTTCAAATTTTCACTCTTCGCAGATGATATGATTGTATATCTCAAAAACACCAGGGATTCAACTACAAAACTCTTAGAAGTGATCGAGGAATACAGCAGCCTCTCAGGTTACAAATTCAGTACTTACAAATCTGTAGCCTTTATATATACCAACAATAGTCAAGCTGAAAAAACAGTCAAGGACTCTATTCCTTTTACAGTAGTGCCAAAGAAGATGAAATATTTGGGAGTTTACCTAACAAATGACATGAAAGATCTCTATAAGAGAACTATAAAACTCTAAGAAAAGAAATAGCTGAAAGATGTTAACAAATGGAAAAACATACCATGCTCATGGCTGGGAAGAATCAACCTCGTTAAAATGTCCATACTACCCAAAGCAATATACAATTTTAATGCAGACCCTATTAAATCACCAGTGTCAAAAGACCTCGAAAAAATAATGCTTTGTTTTATATGGAATCAGAAAAAACCTCAAATAACCAAGACATTACTCAGACATAAAAACAAGTCAGGAGGAATCAGGCTATCAGACCTCCGACTATACTATAAATACTATAAATCGATAGTGATCAAAACAGCATAGTACTGGCACAAAAACAGTGGGGTAGATGTATGGAACAGAATAGAGAACCAGGAGATGATCCCAGCCACTTATCATCATTTGATCTTCCATAAGCCAATTATTATTATAACAGAGGAAATGCAAGAAATTTCCTAGAAATTACTGGTGTTGTTCAGTCTCATTTAGATTCAATGAGTTTTCTCTTAGAATATACTGAGAGAGAGAGAAAGAATTGTGGTTATGAGTTGGTGTAGGCTGGCATTCCAGAGGACTCCAGCAGGGGTGGGGGGAAACTCCAGGCCTCAGCACTCCCACTGCTCTGCACCTCCTTAGGTGGTCAGGCAGGGTTGGAATGTCCAGCAGAATAGATGAGAAGCTAGTCTGGGAAATGTCTAGATAGAAATAGGCAGCTTTGAGACAGGATATAAATAAAGATAAAAAGCAACTGACAATTGCCCTCAGGCTGTAGTTAACTGACCTGTGGGCTGTAACATTCCCTCATTAAAGCCCTGCCATAGTGCCCTTTGATCAGTAGTTTGGTGATTCACTGTCCTTCACCTTCATAGCTCTCTTTCTTGAACAAAAGACAACTTGTTTAATTGAAACATGAAACTAATACCTTCTCACTTTTTTACTTTGTATATTCACAACCCCAAAACTCCAATAAAAAGGCCTTGAAAATTCTGCTCAAGGTGGGGCTTATCTGCTTTGCTAAAGGCTGATATGGTGTCATCTCTCCACGTTACAAGAAAGAAACTGTGTATGTGTGAATTTATTGAGCCTTCCCTCACTTTGTTTACTGGACTCTGGGCAGCTGGGTAAAGTCCCTGCTTGGGGAACTCCCATTCCTTGTAGCAGCTATGTCCAGGAGAGACATAGAATTAAATACAGAGAATTAAACAGAGAATTAAATGTTGGGTCTCTGTTCTTTGGAGAATGAGCAAATCTCAGTTATCTCAATGAAGTCAATCTAGTTTGCATCTTACTCCTTCATAATGTCTGCTTTGGTGTGGCCTTGCGTTCTAGGAAAGCTGATAAACCATAGTGCTGGATGGTTTTTAAATTATAAAGCAATTATAATAAAATTGCTCTTAAAAATTAGCTTTTGGGAAGATGAAAGGTAACAATGAAGGGGGCTGGACTTTATAAGTGAATCAAGAAATTTTATTTAAGAAAAGTCAAGATCTTTATTACAAACTATAGTGTCTTGGCCAGGCGTGGCTCATGCCTATAATCCCAGCCCTTGGGTGTCCGAGGTGGATGGATTGTCATGAGCTCATGGGTTTGAGAGCAGCCTGATCAAGAAGTTAGACCCTGTCTCAAAACACAGCTGGGCATTTTGGCAGGTGCCTATAGTCCCAGCTACTCGGGAGGCTGAAGCAAGAGGATCACTGAAGCCCAAGAGATTGAGGTTACTGTGAGCTATGATGCCCTAGCACTTTACTGGGGGTGACAAAATGAGACTCTGTCTCAAATAAAAACAAAAAACTATTAATGTCTCTTAAATAGGTAATCTGAGTTGCCAGCCTCCTAAATTTTATAATCTTGAATTATAGACATGTGACTTAGGTTTCATTTTGTGGGGAAATAAATTGTAATTGGCTTTTGTTACAATGTCACAAGGAGGCACAGAAATGTCTGGTTAATCAGAGATTTTCTGAAAAATTTCAATTAAATGCCATGCATAGAATAAATAGGAGAATGATGACAAATCTAATAAAGAACTCCACACATTTACCTTTGCAGAACTCAACCAAGCTTGGAACTAGTGCCACAGCCATTTTCCTGAGGTCTCAAGCATGGGAGTAATATTAAAACTACACCGTTTATAAGAACAGGTTTATTAAAATGTAATTGATATACAAAGAACTGTAGATATTTAATATTTATAATTGTATGAATTTGGACATATGCAAACACCTACAGTCATCATCACAATGATAGTCATCACCACAAATATATCCTTTCCAAATGTTTTCGTGTTCTTTTCCCTTTGTGTGTATGTATGTTTTGTGGCGTGTTAGTGCACGTAGGTATGTTAAAATACAGGAGATTTACTCTATTAATAAATTCTGAAGTGTGTAATACTGGACTGTTAAGCATAGGTGCTGTGACGTACAGAGGAGCTCTAGAACTTACTCATCTTGTGTAACCGAAGCTTTTACAATTCCCCATTCTCCACCCTACTCCTCATTGCTAGCAATTACTATTGTGTTCCATGCTTCTGTGAGTTTTATCAACACAGATGCCTCTTATAAGTGAGATAACACAATATTTGTACTTCTTGAGAAATTCCCCTTTGGCTTAGAAGGAAAGATACCTGCGTTATTTGTACAAAGTGAATGAGCAACATAGACAGAACAGGTGCACACAAATCCTAAAAGGACAACATGCATCTATTTAAATTTTACCTCTCTTAAGGCACATTTCTCACTTCTAAAGTATTAACAATAATAGAGTTTACCTCATTTTTCCCCATTTTTCCTTAATAAAGTATTTATTTTAATATTATGGGGTATACACAATTGGGTTACATGGTTTGCTTTTGTAAATTTTAAGTGAAAGTTATTAAATGTACCTCTCACTCTGAGAGTGCAGTGTGCCCATCATTGGTAATGTACCCTTCTCTGCCTATCCTTCCTCCTACTTGAATTTCATTAAGTTTCTCTTCCCTGTGAGCACATAGGTGTCATAAAAATTACACTCGTAGGTGCTGCTGAAGGCTTAAGGTAATAATTATGAATTTTTTAGCTTGGTGGCTGACATTTAAGTAAACACAAGTAAACTCATTCATAGCACTAAAACAGGCTCCAGATCTTGAGTGGTGGCTATTTTCTCAAATGTATTTCTCCCCCCCCCCCAATTATTATAAATCCACCATTTATTTCAAAAAGAAAATGTGATAGAGTTAAAACACTTGTAATATGTGTTACAGAGAAAGGAATTATATTAATATACAGAATACTCCTATGAACCAAAGTGAGAAATACTAGTGACTTGGTAGGAAAACTGGCAAAAGAGATCACTCAAAGAGCCAGAGCACATAAACCAGAGCCCGCCTTCCAGGAGCCATCAGGGAAAGACAGGCACATTGACATCACAGGAACACAGCTACGTGCTACCTGAGATGTGGAGCACATCTGCTTCACGACAGTAGTAGCACAGAAAGGTAAAACAAAATTGGAAAACTACTTGTCATTCCCTGATAAATTTGAAGAAATGTATTTCTCATAACCTAGCAATTCTACTCCTGGGTATTTGCTCACAGAAATGTATGCATATGAGCAATTTTTAAAATGCTTAAAAATGTCACGGGAATTATGTGTAATAGTCCATCGCTGGAAACAGTGCCACTAATTGGAAATAGGTGCATTAACCAGAACCATGTTGACTCATATAAACTTTTATTACCAAGGACAGGCTAACGGGTATAAAAATAAACATCCAAACTTCAATGGCTTATCATAATAACAGTCTGTTAGATACATAGCCACAGTCTACAATGACAAAGAGATGGGCAGGGGCGTTCTCCACCTGCACCTTCGGGTACCTGGGCCAGATGCATCCATCTAGTGCTCCTAACATCTGTCGGGGCCCCCTGGGTCTTCCAGTGGATTCTTTGCTTCCTGAAGGCAGGCAAAGCTACAAAGGCCAGTGGAGACAATTGCACCAGAGGTTTCAGGGCAGGCTGTTTCATGGACAGCCTGATGTCACAAGGCCCCGCTTGCAGGAAAATGTGCTTCCAGGAGTAAGTCAACATGGTTTGGTGAGTTCCCAGTAGTTTTCTGTCATGATAGCCAAGGGAAATAAGGTGCATCCTTTTACAAGTTCTAGAACAAAACTCAATTGGGAAAGGCATTCTCTTAGGACCATCTCCCGTGCATCATCCCCTGCACTCTTAATTCCTCGTGGTTCTTTTCTGGGGTGTTCAGATTAGAAAGTTTCCTCTCCCTGACTGGCTGATGTTCTAGATGGCAGACTACACAGCTTCAGAGTAGTTATCTGTGCTGACTGGCTGCTCCAAATTCCCTTTCAAAATACTCTACTGATGGTCCCATAGGCCATCTCCTCTTTCTGATGTCTCTCCCTCATAGGCCCTGGAAGTGGACTTATGTCAGTGTCAGAGTCCAGCACCCTACCAAGTCTCTGCTTCTCTAGGAGAAGACGGAACTCCAGGTCTTGGCCATCAGCCCTACTCAAATTTTCTCTGAAGCAGGTCTTTTGGCAGAGGCTGCTACATCTCATAGGCACAGCCACTGGATTAGTGAATGGGGAGAAAGAAGAAAACCCCACAGGTAGACCTTAGCCCCGAGGGCAAGGATTCAATAGGAAGAGGTCCATGCTAGTGTTCTAAGATCTTCAGTCAACCTTTAGCTCCAAGAAGCTCAGCTGTGAGTGGTGTTGAGGAAGCAGACAGCCACATGAACCAGAGCAGCTCTAGTCAGAGAGAGATGGTTCCTGGGTTATAGATTGTCAATTTTGCAAGAAGTAAGACTTATATGTTGCTGAGAACTGGTAAGCCAGGAGAAAGTAAGTAGTATGTCAGAGGGTATAAACCTGTAATATGTGGGATAAGTCTAGTGATCCTATATATAGCATGAGGACTATAGTTAATAATACTGCATTGTATACTGAAAATTTACTGAAAGAGTACATTTTAGATGTTCTTACCACACATGCATAAATAACTATGGAAGGTGATGGATAGGTTAATTTGCTTTTTTGTAGTAATCGTTTCACTATGTAAATGTCCATCAAACATTCTGTGCACCTTACATGTACACAATAAAAAGAGTTAAATGTGAAAGATAAAGCAGGGAAAACATCTAGGCAAGAATTTAGGAGTTTATCTTTCTCAACTAAACTAAGGAAGGTTTTCTGAAACCAGATTGTACAAATCATTAAGAAAATGATGAATGGATTAGAGTACAATCAATTTATCATAAGAGATAAAAAATGAAAAGACAAGCCACAAATTGGGAGAGGAAATTTGCTGCACATACGGCGTTACCTTCTGCTACTTAGTGGGCCCTGATACGGGTCCCACACTATTGCTGGTGCTTCACATAAATTCTCGCTTTTCTTTCCAGTGGAGGAAGGTCATCATCAGCCCCATCTTACATAAGAGCATACTCAGGGTCACAGGAATAAAGTGGTTTTGCCCACGGTCATAGAGCTACCAGGGGTCAAGCTACGACTACGCATCACGTCCCACCGAGGATGGGTATACAAAGGACTGATTTGTTTCTGTGACTCCTCCCAGCTCTAGTCTCATCTCTTTCCTGACTTAGGTCTCTTTCCTCTCATAATTCTTCTAGGTGTTTCCACAAATATTTAAAGAAAATAAAGCATAAAGGCTCTATGGCTAAGATGGGAGATGTCAAGAAAACAATGTAAGTAAAATGAGGACCCAGTGTATGTTGGGCATTGCAGGGGGGTTTCATTTTCCTAAGCTCTCCCCACCCACAGCCTCAGAGTTCCTTCAAGCCTTACTATTGATAGCACCTGGCTAGCATATTTTTATGTTTGTTAGTTTTTCAAATCTAATCCCAGTTCCACTTTGTTTTCCCAAATCTTTCTTTCAAGCACAGCTCTTAATTAGTGTTTTATATTTTCATAGCCCCAAATGTTCAACAATTATTTATTATATGCAAATATATGTGTTATGTATGATATGAGTTGCATATATTAAAAGTATTCAGTGCCTCCATTGGGTTTATGTTCCAGGAATGGGAAAACATAGCTTAAGTTTAATTAATGCAGTGAAATGTTATATGTTCTTATAGAAGTGAATCTAAGTTGTTTGGGAGGATATGAATTGAGGTGTTTCACTCAGTTACAGGAGATCAGGAAAGCCTTAACAGGGGATGATAGGTGGAAGTGGAAATTGAAGAATTAGAACAGTCATCCAGATTAACAAAAGGGCCATGAATATTTTGTTTCAGGTTTTGGAGGATGGGATAAAGAAACACCCAGAGATAAAAGAGAATATGGCATGAAAACAGCAAGGTCAGTGGTGAGAAAAGACTGTGAGTAGGTAAACAAAGGCTTAGTCTTTAAAGAGCTTGCAATCCATTTGGTCATTATTCATGTTTAATCAAAAGTAAGCTCCCTTCTGATTTAAACAAACTTATCACAGGATTATATTTCAAATAGATAATCATGGAATTAGTTCACTCTTCTTGGATAGCCAATGAATATACTGTAAAGGAAAAACTGAAATCAGTGCAGCCACCTAAGAAGCTAGTATACTGAAATGGTGATAGAAGGAGGCATGAAAGAGTAAACCTGGAAGGGTGGAGAGCACAAGCAGTTCAGATGAGCAAAGTATAGTCGATGGTACTTAGTGATTCACAGCTGTTTGAAGTGATAACCGGGAGCAGCTAAGCACCACCGGTTTTAAAAAATAATACTTTCATTCACTATAATAAAGACCACAGTTTGGGAGAGATGACCAGCAGATTGGTTTGAGCTATGATAAAATTGTAAACGAGATTATCCAAATAGTTTGATCTAGCAAAGATGCAAACTTATGATGTGCTCTAATGATATAACTACATTTATAATTATAGTTACAGTTAATAACTATTTAACATAATGTGGAATGAATTTTAGGACTAATTTATTGTTAATTTGTTCTTTGACCCTTTTCCCTTACTATCCATTTCACTAAAGTATCCTGCATGCAATGTATGTTGAACCAATATGACTCACGATAAATCAAAGCCCAGCACTATCCTTTTCCTCTTAAGCATTTTCTAAATTTTACTTAGTGAGGGTTATCTTTCTTCTCCCTGGATGAAAAGTTTTGGCATTTGCTTTCTCTGCTTTTGCTGATATGTCACAACAGTATTGCATGTTGCAAATTTGCTGATTACATGTAAATGTCTAGTCTTACGTGTTAATCATGATCTAGAACTTGACTTTGGGCTATATCTTCTCTCCCTCCTCTACCTTGAGTCACCTACAAAATAGAATATTCAAGTAACAACGAGGGCTTTGTTGGACTTTCTACTCTCTTTTGGCACAACCAAAGCTCTTTTTCTAATTATAGTTCATTTATCCAAAGGAGCTAAGGCAGGGGAAGTGGACTATTAGGTTGATTCCATCTATCGTCTATAGTGGACAGTGCTGCAATCAATAAATTATTGTATGTTCTCACTCATATATGGCAGCTAAAATAACTGATCTAGCCTGGGCATGGTGGCTCACACTTGTAATCCTAGCACTCGGGGAGGCCGAGGCAGGTGGATTGCTAGAACTCAGAAAGACTGAGACCTTGTCTCTAAAAATAGCCAACTATTGTGGCCCATGTTTGTAGTGCTAGTGACTCAGGAGGCTGAGGCAAGAGGATCCCTTGAGCCCAAGAGTTTAAGGTTGCTGTAAGCTATGACACCACATCACTCTACAGAGGGTGACAAAATGAGACTCTGTCTTAAAAATAAATAAATAAATAAAATAACTGATCTAATGATAGTGAACAGAATAATAGTTATCAGAGGCTTGGAAGGGTAGTTAGGTAGATGATGCACTTAATGCATACAAAAATACAGTTAGATAGAATAAGTTCTAGTGTTCAATAGCACTGTAGGAGGAGTATAATTAACAAGAGTGTGTGGTATATTGTGAAATAGCTAAATGAAAAGATTTGTAATGTTCCCAATGGGAATAAATGGTAAAAAGTGATGGATATCCCAATAATCTAGATTTAATCATTACACATTATACACGTGTCAAACTGTCATGTGTACAACATAAATATGTATAAATTTTATTTTAAAAAGCAGCACTATCTCACCATCTTTCCACTACTGTGATTATGTGGTTCAGGACAGAAATCCTCCAAAAAGACCTCTGAATAGGGTTCCCCTCTTTTTCTGTATCTGCTTGATACACGTAACTTTGAGCTATTTTAGAGGTAAGAAATGTTGTTTCTACTCCTCCTTTGTATATTTTGTATACAGGAGATGCGTCTTTTACACACTTACTTTTATATATTATATGTAAGGTAGGAATTGTCCCACTCTATTATTATTTTATGTTGCATTGTTTGATATGCACAAAACCTTCATAGAAAAAAAGATAAAAGCCTTCCTACTACCTGAAATGAATTAGAAACTGGAGCTACAAAGCCCATTAAAAGATGATTAATTATCTGTCCTTGAAGTTTGCAAGACAGGTATAAGAAAAAAAAGCTGTACATGCTGTAAGAGAGGTATCTACACTGTTACTGAACTAGAGAAGATATAGCAAAATCTTAAATAAAAATAGAGAAAAATTCAGAAGTTGGAACCATAACTTCCAACTTTAAGACACTGGAGCATACAAACCATAACTTTAAGACACTGGAGCTACTGAACCTGTCAAAACTGCAGTCCTCACCTTCAGGGCCTCCTACATGGACCAGTCTGTGTCCTGCTAGGAATCTGGATCCACAGCACCAGGTAAGCAGAGGGCAAGTAAGCAAAGCTTTATCTACATTTATAGCCACTCCCCATTGCTTTTCTGCTCTCTGCCTCCTGGCAGATCAGCATCAGCATTAAATTCTCATAGGAGAGCTAACCCTGCTGCAAATTGGGCTTGAGAGGGATCTACTTAGCCTGCTCCATATAAGAATCTAATGCCTAATGATCAGAGGTGGAGCTGAAGTGGTGACACTAGAACTGGGGAGTGGCTGCAAATATGAATTGTCATTAGCAGAAGGTTTGACTATACAGAGATCATATAAATCAACTGCAGACTCACATCAAAACCCTATCAGTGAGGAGCAAGTCAGCTGTAACAGAAGGCAGGCTCTATAGCGGCAAGCGAGTTGATGTCCTTGGATTACACAGCCTCACCTGGTGGCAGGCTTTAAGTCAGAGTCCTACACTTATTTGAGTCCGTGTCTGACCCACCCATTATTTATTTAGCACTTCCATCTCAGCCTCTTTCCCACACATTTGCCTCAGTCACAGATTTGGTAAGCCTACAAGCTAACCCTAGTAAAAATAAGTATTAAAAAAAAATCACTAGAGAATTTCTTTGAAAAGGGGAAAACACCCAATGATGAGACAGCAGAAGACTAAGACTGCCAAGAAAATGAAAGCTGCAATTGATGGGTTGGGCCACATCTATGGTGCATATTTTTATCTATAATAAAAATAAATAAATAAAATAAAAAAAAAGAAAGAAAATACCAAGAGTCCTGATTAAATTATGGGTTCATCACAACAGGTAAGTCACATTCCCCAAGCCTGCTTTGTATAATAGGTGGTGACCAAGTATCTACTGAAGCCACAACATTTTCAAAACTGCTTTTGCTACAGGGATACAAGCACTCTGTATTGAAAGATGAGCCTTTGAAGATTTTCAAAACAAAAACAAACAAACAAAACAAACACAAAGGACAGAGCCAGTTACTGAAGGCCACCACTTCATCAGGTGTGTCTGCCCTGAGAGCAGCATTCTTAGAGGCTAACTTACTGCACTGCAAAGCCAAGAAGCCCTTTACTATTGGTGAAAAGTAGAGCCTGCCTGCTGCTAAGGACATTTGCCATGAGTTTTTTTAGGACAGACTGCAGTTCCCTCTTTCAGCCAGCACCACAACTAGATGAATTGATGAAATAGCAGAGGACACTGAGGCACAATGTCAGAGAGAATATGAGTCACCACGGTACTCAGTCCAGACTGATGAGTCTACTGATCAAGAAAATGATGCTTGAGGCTGTGTGATGTATTTTCAGGAGAACATACCCAAGTATATATTATATCCATTTTAGTTGTCAACCAACACCACAGCTACAGAACTTTTCAAGTCTTTGTATGATTACATATCAGGAAAACTGAAGTGCTTGTTTGTGTAGGTGTGTGCATGCATGGAGAGGCTGCTATGACGGATGGCTTTCTGGTTTCATGACCCAGGTGAAGGAGCTTGATTCTGGATTTGCGTCGGCACCTGAACTAAATAGTTGTGTAGGATGTGGTTAAGATTATCAACCATATCAGAGTGCACACCCTTCTCACATCTGATTGAGCAGCTCTGTGAGGAGATGGATGCAGAGCACACATATCTCTTATTATACACAGAAGTGAGATGATTTCTAAAGGTAGATCTCTGGCCAGAGTTTTTGAATTATAAGAAATGCTCCAGAGATTTCTTTTTAGACAAATAGTCACTTCTGACAGCACATTTCAGTGATACAGAATGGGTCACAAAACTTTACTCTGAGACATGTTCAACCTGATCAATGAACTCAGACTGTCACTTCAGAGCAGAACGGAAGACTGTGTTTGAGTCAGCACAGAAAGTGGCTATATTTAAAGCCAAATTGGAATTATGGGGACAATAAGTGAACCGTGGGATTTTGACGTGTTTCAAACATTAGCAGAGATTTGAAAGAGACTGAGCTGGAGCCTTCTTTCTCCCAGCTGGTGTGTGATCACCTATCTCAGCTTCCAAAAGAATTGGAGAATTATTTCCCAATCAAAAAAGATCCCCCAAATGGGAAGGAATGGATCTGTGACCCATTTGTGATGACAGTGGGCTCAAAAGTGTGTTTGAGATAACTTCAAACCTCCTGTGTTCTGGATTAAAGTCAAGGTAGAATATCCTGGGATTGCCACGGAAGTACTGAAAAGCCTGCTTCTATTTCCAACATCCTATCATCATGAAGCAG
The DNA here is from genome assembly GCA_963574355.1 of Loris lydekkerianus. Lineage (NCBI taxonomy): Eukaryota > Metazoa > Chordata > Mammalia > Primates > Lorisidae > Loris > Loris lydekkerianus. The sequence continues at coordinate 37,410 of CAUYPK010081868.1, forward strand.
GACTTTCTGCAGTGACAATAGTCAAAACAGAATTACAGAGTGGACTGCAGATAAGCAACGTGCTGCTGGTGTCACTATCTCCTGCCATCCCCAGAATAGGATGTTCCATTATAGGCAACAAGGTCAGCACTCCCACTGATTCTACATTCTGGTGAGTGGTATGATTATTTAATTAAATATTACAATTAATAACAATAGACATAAAATGCACAATAAATGTAATAGGCTTGAATCATCACAAAACCCTACCTACCCCCACTCTAGTGCCTGCAAAAACTGTCTTCCATGAAACGGGTCCCTGGTGCCAAAAATATTGAGGACTGTACTAAAACATAATTCATTTTTTATCCTTGAGGTCAGGGAGCTAGGCATCTGAACAAGAACTGTATATGCTATAAGGAGACATGTACTTTGTGTTTTTAAAGTAGAGATGAAGAAATAGCAAACTGTTAAAAGAAGTAATTATAAAAAATTTCAGGTTACAGATAACATAAACGTTGAACAGTAAAGAATATATAGGATTTCATTGATGAACGTCATTTCCTCAGTTACTGGACATGCAGAGCCCCCCCCCCCCCCCCCCCCCCCCCCCCCCCCACAATACAAAAAAGCACCTCTCATGTTTTTTTTTTTTTTTTTT
>CAUYPK010081870.1:0-33657 GCA_963574355.1 Loris lydekkerianus
TACAGGCGAAACTTACTAAAGGCAGAATACAAATGTCTACATACAATAACTAAGAAAATGCCATGAAGGCTACGTTGAACAGTTTGATGAGAATATTTCAGATTGTATATGAAACCAGCACATTGTACCCCTTGATTGCACTATGTACACAGCTATGATTTAACAATAAAAAAATATATATTAAAAAAGGAAAAAGAAAAATAACCACAGTACCTGGGTATTTTTTTGTTGCAGTCGTCATTGTTGTTTAGCAGGCTGGGGCCACTTTTGAATCTGCCAGCCTTGGTGTATGTGGCTGGTGCCCTAATTACTGAGCTACAGGTACAGTTACTGAGCCAATATACAGTTTCACTCTGATGCCTAGGGTAGGAGGCCATGGCCTCAAGAGATCCTTCTGCGATAGCTTCCTGAGCATCTGGGAGTACAGGTGCACACCACCCTGCCTGGCTAATTTTTCTATTTTTATTGATTTATTTGTAAATTTTTCTATTTTTAGTAGAGATGGAGTCTCACTCTTGGTCAGGCTGATCTCAAACTCTTGATCTCAAGTGATCCTCCTGCCTCAGCGTCCCGGAGTGCTAGGATTACAGGTGTGAGCCACCATGCCTGGTTTAGAACAATATTGAATAGAAGTACTAAAACCAGAAATTCTTGTCTTGATCCTTATCTTACCAGGGGGGCATCTCGTCTTTCACCATTAAAGTATGATATTAGCTGTGTTTTTTTCATAGATGCTCCTTATCAGATTGAGGAAGCCTTACTCTGTTGCCAGGGCTAGAGTACAGTGGCCTCATGAAATCTCAGTGCAACCTCAAACTCCTGGGCTCAAGTGATCTTCCTACCTTAGTCTTCCAGCGTGCTAGGATTACAGGGGTGAGATACCATGCACGGTCTCCTTCTATTCCTGATTTGTTGAGTGTTTTTGTTGTTGTTGTTGTTGTTTTTATCATGAAAGGCTGTTAAGATTTTGTCAAATGCTGTGTCCACTGAGATCATGTATTTTTAAAATTCTATTAATGTAGTGTATTACATGGATTGATGTTCATATGGTAAACCAACTGTGCATTCCTGCCATAAATCCCTCTTGGCCATGGTGTGTAGTTTTTATATGTTGCTGGGTTGGGTTTGCTAGTAGTTTGTTAAGGAATTTTGTCCTCATCTGTAAAAGATGGTGGTCTGTAGTTTTCTTGTTATGGCTTTGTCTGGTTTTATTAGAGTAATATCGCTTCTTAGCTTTTGGGTTAAGATCAAGTGTATTATTAGTGTACTATTGACCTTACAGAATGAATAGAGAAATGTTACCTCTTCTTCTATATTTGGTATTATTTCTTTAAAAGTTTGGTAGAATTCAGCAGTGAAGCTACTGGGGTTTTCTGTGGGGGTAGTTCACTGATAAATAATTCAGGTTTTTTTTCTTATTCTAAGTCTAGTCAGATTGTCTGTTTCTTCTAGAATCAGGTTTGGTAGTTTGTGTCTTTCTAAGAATTTGTCTGTTACGTGTAGGCTCCCTAATTGGCATATAATTGTTTATAACACTTTGGTATACTCTCTTTATTCTTCAAGGTAAGTAGTAATTTCCTCTTTCATTTCTGATTATAGTAATTTGAGTTTTCTCCCTTTTTTCTTGGTCAGTCTACCTGAAAGTTTGTCAATTTTGTTGATTTTTTTCAAAAAACTCCACTTTTTGATTTTATTTCTCTATTTTTCTATTCTCCATTTCAATAATAAGGATGCTATTATAAATGCACTCTTACTCTCATCTTTATTATTTCCTTTCTGCTTGCATTAGGCTTTTTTTTTTTTTCCTGTTAGGTGGATGGTTAGGAAATTAATTTGGTATCTTTGTATTTTATTCTATTTTTTGGGACAGAGTCTCTACTGTCACCCTGGGTAGAGTGCTGTGGCTTTACAGCTCACAACCACCTCCAACTCTTCGGCTTAAGCGAGTCTCCTGCCTCTGCCTCCTAAGTAGCTCCTAAGTAGCTGGACAATGCCCGGCTATTTTTTTTTGGTTGCAGCCATCATTGTTGTTTGGTGGGCCCGGGCTAGATTCGAACCCACCAGCTCAGGTGGATGTAGCTGGCGCCTTAGCCACTTGAACCATAGGTGCCCAACCTTTTTTTTTTTTTTTTTTTTTGGTTGCAGTTGTCCTTGTTGTTTAGCAGGGCCGGGTTTGAACCCACCACCCTTGGTGTATGTGGTCAGTGCCCTGCTGACTGAGCTACAGGCACCACCTCTTTGTATTTTTTTAAAGATATTTAACGTCCTAATGTTTTTCTTCTTTTTAAGTATAAGCAATAACAAGTATAAACTTCCTCCAAGCACTGATTTAGCTGTGTCTTACAAGTGTTGATGTGTTGTATCTGCATCTCAAAGTATTTCCTGATGTCTCCTTTAATTTCTATTTGATTCATTGGTTATCCAGGAGTATGTTGTTAAATTCGAATATTTTTGTGTTTCCCATACTTTCTTTAGGTTACTGATTTCTAGTTTAATTTCATTGTTTTACATTGTAGCATATCATCTGTCCTGGAGTTTCAAAGTATATTTGAGGAGACTGTATTCTGTTGCTATTGGGTAGAATATTCTATAGATGTCTGTTGGGCCTGCTTGTTTTCTAGTATTGTTAAAGTCTTCTGTTTCCTTGTAGATCTTCTGCCTAGATCAGTGGTTTCTCAACCTTCCTAATGCTGTGGCCCTTTAATATGGTTCCTTGTGGGTCTCAACCCACAGGTTGAGAACCACTGGCCTAGATCTTCTATTCATTACTGAAACTGAAGTATTAAAATCTCCAAATTATTGTTGAATTGTCAGTCTTTGGTTCCTTTCAGTTTTTCTTGGCATATTTTTGTGCTCTATTATTAGGGACATGTATGTTTATAATTGTTGTAGCTTCCTGATGGATTGACCCTTTATCATTATGAAATGTTCCTCTTTAATAACACTTTTTGTTCTAAAATCTATGTTATAGTGTAGTATTTATATAATCACAAGTGCATGCACATTTCTTGTGGTTGTCTGCATATTTCTTCTACTTTAAAAAGTATCTTTAGTTTTCAATTGACAGCGTCTCCTGGGTGGCGCCTTTGGCTCAGTGAGAAGGGCAGAGGCCCCATATAATGAGGGTGGCAGGTTCAAACCCGGCCCAGGCCAAACTGCAACAAAAAAGAATATCTGGGCATTGTGGCGGGAGCCTGTAGTCCCAGATGCTCGGAAGGCTGAGGCAAAATAATCACCTCAAGCAACCTCAAGCACAAGAGTTTGAGGTTGCTGTGAGCTGTGACGCTATGACACTCTACTGAAGGCGATAAAGACTCTGTCCCCCCCTATAAAAGTGTCTCCTATAAATACAGTACACCTGGATCTCTTTTTGTATCTAGTCTGACATTCCTGCCTCTTGATTGTATTACGTAATTTATTCACATTTAATGTTATGGATGTAACTATATTTACTTCTTCCATTTTAATTTTTGTTTTCTATATGTCTTTAATGTCTTTTTGTTCCCTTGTTTTGCCTTTATTGCTTTCCTTTTGTGTTAGATGAGTATTTTCTAATGTAGCATTTGAATTTCAGTGATTAATTTTTTTTTTACTTTTGTGTGTTTATGTATAGTGTTCTCCAGGGCTTACATCTCTCTTAATTCATCAAAAATCAATTTCAGATTCATACTAAAATTCCAGGGAGATACAGAAGTGTACTTTGTTTTTTCTTTCCTGTTTTCCTTTTTGTCCTTTTTAGTATATGTTACATCCATGTTACAAATCCAGCAGTCCATTGTTATAATTATTACTTTACATAATTTTATGACTTTTAAAGGAGCTGAGAAAAGAGTATAGGTATTTGTTATGTTACCATCTGGAGTCACTTCCTTTGCCCAATATCGCCTTGCTCCTGCTCGCCTCCTTGTTCTGTTTTCAGCAAATACCTTACATGTGTATATGCACACATATTACTGGTCCAATGATACGTTGTACACCTGCTATTTAAGAAATATGCCTTTATAATTACATCATTATCTACATTATGTGCTCTTGGCTTTTTCCTCATATATTTAAATTCCTATATTAGGGTTATTTGCTTTTAGCTTGAAGAAACTTCTGCAGAATTCTTGTAAGTGATCTGCTGGCAGCAAATTCTGTTTTTATCTGAAAATTAGCCTCAATTTTGAAAAATAACTCAAATATTGTGAATATTGATATTTTACAGACAAAATTCTGTGTAACTTTTTGTACATATTGGTCACTTCATGTTGTCCCACTCTCTCTTAGCTTCTATAGTTTCTGATGAAGCCAGTTATTTTATCAGGGTTTCCCTATGAAAGTTTTTTTCTTGATGCTTTCAGTGTTTTATTTGGCTTTCAGCATTTTTACTATGCTAGGTCTGTGCATGGATCTCTTTAAGTTTATTGTACTTGGAGTTCATTGAGCTTCCTGGATGTGTGATTTTTAATAAATCCGGGAAGCTTTCAGTCTATTTCTTTGAATATTTTTTTCCTGAATCACTCATCCCCTCTCCTTCTGGTTTTCATTACACATACATTGATGTGCTGTGTTTCTCTGAGGCTCTCTCTCTGTTCCTCAGATCACATGTCTCTTTTAATGTTTTGGGTGTTTTTTTTTTGAGTCTTACTTAGTCACCCTCAGTAGAGTGCTATTGGCATCACAGCTGACAGCAACCTCAAACTCTTGGGCTCAAGTGATTCTCCTGCCTCAGCCTCCCAAGTAGCTGGGACTACAGGCACCCGCCACAACGCCCGGCTAGTTTTAGAGATGAAGTCTCTGACTTATGCTGGTCTCAAACCTATGAGCTCAGGCAATCCACCCACCTTGGCCTCCCAAGTGCTGGGATTATAGACGTGAGCCACCGCCCCTGGCCTTTAATGTTTTCTATTATGTTTTTTCTTTGCTAGTTCAAATGTACTTTTGTTATTTCGGAGAAAACATCTTCCTGCGTCACCCTAAGTAGAGTGCCTTGGCGGTCATCACAGCAACCTCAAACTCCTGGGCTCAGGCAACTCTCCTGCCTCAGCCTCCCAAGCAGCTGGGACTATGCCACAATGTCTGGCTAATTTTTCTATTTTTAGTAGAGATAGGGTCTTGCACAGGCTGGTCTCAAAATCCCAAGATTGAAGCAATGCTCCCAGCTCAGCCTCTCAGAGCTAGGATTATGGACATGAGTGAATGCACTTAGGCCAAATCTACTGTTTTTCCTAGCTTCAAGTAAATTCTTCATTTCAGTAATTTTAAGTTTTCTATTCAGGCCTTGGTTCACATACCATTTCCCACTATTCTTAATTTTAGTAGATTGTCCTGATTAGATGTCCCTTCATGTGCTATATGCCCTTAGAACCCTTTCCAGAGATTTTTTTTTGAGAGTTTCACTATGTCACTCGCCCTTGGTAGAGTGCTGTGGTGTCACAGCTCACAGCAACCTCAAACTCTTGGGCTCAAGCAATTCTCTTGCGTCAGCCTCCCAAGTAGCTGGGACTATAGGCGCCTGCCAGTGCTACTGGCTGTTTTTTTGTTGCAGTTGTCATTGTTGTTTAGCAGGCTGGGTTTGAGCCCTCTAGCCTTGGTGTATGTGGCCGGTACCCTAACTCCTGAGCTATGGGCGCTGAGCCCATTCCCAGAGATTTTAATGGCTATTTTTATTTATATATACATATATATATATATACATATATGTATATATAAAACTTTCACCACTTTTCACTGGGGAGCAGATTCATGGAACTCCTCACACTTACTATACCAGCAGTTGATATGTGTCTCAGAACACTCCTTAATTTTTGCCAGGTCACGAAAGAAGACAAGTCCTTCCAGAATATTATGCGTTGTTATAGGACTCAGCCACAGGCCCGGAGCCAGGTAACCACATTTCCCCTAAGGGCTGGGAATAAAGCTTAAAGTCTATGATAAATACAAAACATTAACCATAGTTGATTCTGTGGCCTTCTTCCAGGATAAGCCACCAGGACTCTAAAGGAAGTCTCTAATCTTTTGTTGTTAACAGCTTCATATGTTGATTATTTTAAGTCCTCTTTTCCTTAAAAGGCAATATGAAATATTTGATTGCTTTCTTAACTCAGAGTATAACAAGATAGATGCGAATTATGAAGTTATTTGGGCTCTTTCAATCTCGGTGACATTAATATTTGTCTCTGAGAGGCAAGTACGTCAGATCTTGGTCTCTTAGATTTTCTAAGTTGGAATTTAAAGCCAGATAGGCTCCGATGTAAATTGTGGATCTGTTACTAAATAACTGTATGACCTTGGCTGAGTTTCTTAACCTCTTACTATACGGGGTTGTTGTGAGAAGCAAAGAACATAGATCAAGACCCTATCTAGGGCACACTCAAAAAATACGAGTTTATGTCCCTTCTCACTGTCTCTCTAAAGGTATATCGAAGTGTTTTGATAAAAGGAAAAAGAAAACGAAGAAATTCTGGGAGCAGTGATAGCAGAAGCCATCAGAATTCTCCAACAGAATTAAATAAAGACAGAAGTAAGTGAGCTCTTTATGGCTTCTTACAAAATAAAATCAGCAGCTTTACTTACTTTTTAAGCCTAGAAGACTAAAGATTACTAAATGAAATAACTATAGAAACGATCGAACTGTTTTATTAGCAAAGGGTTTGTTGGAACAATATACTAATTCTAAATTTAGTGGCAAAGTTGTTTTTCATTCAATGCATAACGTTCTTCTTCAGGGGAATTAGGTGAGCAGATTCCTGCCTGAGACCTCCTCTGTGTTCCAGAGAGGTCTGTATTGCCACCTGGAGCTGCGCTATGGCAATGCCGTCCAATTGTGCTCATGTTGCAGGGCTCAGGTCCTAGAAAACTTGGTATAACTAATTTATCCTGTCTGAGCTTTATTCCTTAGTATAAAGGACAGAGTGCCCACACTGTCATTAAGTAGGCAGCTGATCATTTTTCCTCCTGGATTTTCCTTTTTAAAACAGCTAGACTAGCAGCCTTGGTGGTTAATAGCCTTTGTTCTACTTTCTGCAGCAAGTAGAGACTCCAGTCCTGTCATGAGGTCGAGCAGCACCTTGCCAGTGCCACAGCCGAGCAGTGCTCCGCCCACACCCACTCGCCTCACAGGGGCCAACAGTGACATGGAAGAAGAGGAGAGGGGGGACCTCATTCAGTTCTACAATAACATCTACATAAAGCAAATCAAAACATTTGCCATGAAGTACTCACAGGCAAATGTAAGTTTGACAGGGATGTGGAATCATTTGTTTTACCTGTTCCATATATTAACTAGTTTCACAAATAATCTGAGTAAAACTGAGGAAGTCTCTCTAACAGAAGTAATTTGCCTAACCAACATAATTTCTATGTTGTTAAACATTAAACAAGTACAGTCGTATAAGAGACAGGGTTTAAATTGCCCAATACTTGGTGGTGGTGACCTTGCAAATTATTTAACGTTCTGCCTCTTGTTTCCTCATATATGAGATGAGAACATAAGGAGTTCCCAGTTTATAGGGTTGCTGTGGGGATGAAATGACATATTAAAAAAAAAAATCTAATGACTGGCACAAACAAAGCACTTAAAATGTTTCCTACTAGAATGACTGTGTTTAGGTTTAATTGTTGCTAATACATCACTATTTAACATAAAACTACAGGTTTATGATACCTTTTCAGTCAATAAAAAACTTGATTAGAAATTTGTTAGAAGTACTAATTCTCTTTTTTTAATAGATGGATGCTCCTCCACTCTCTCCCTATCCATTTGTAAGAACAGGCTCCCCTCGCCGAATACAGTTATCTCAAAATCATCCTGTCTACATTTCCCCACATAAAAACGAAGCAATGCTTTCTCCTCGAGAAAAGATCTTCTACTACTTCAGCAACAGTCCTTCAAAGGTAAGCCTAACATCAATATTGGCCTTTACTAACCCCTCAACACTTAGGATACTAAGAAATAGGGTTTGTGCCAAGCCTACACATTCACTAGAGTGATGGGAACTGCTAGGGAATGGTGACTAGTAAGTCCCAATGGTGCAAAACCCAAGCATCTTTTTTGATTTTTACTTTTTGTAAGAGAACATTAGGGTTGGATATAGGTAAGGAATTTGGATTTATTTTTATTCCACCTTTTGTGTACAATTTTGAACATTCTGCCCTGAATTTGGAAGTCTGTATTATATTTGTAAAGTTTTAATTCTTCAAATATGTTGGATCCCAAATTGGGGCTCGTCTTGAACTTCTGGCCTCGGGCCTGTTTCTCTATCCTCTGAGACAATGCAGTGTTTGTCATGTGGTGAGAGTTGCCTGAGTCACCCCTGATGGTGGAGCATCAAGCAGCAGCAGGTAAGGGTAGGAGACAAGGTCCTTGAGGCAGATCACTGGGTCCAGAAGGCCTTTCCGTATGAGATAGCTTAGAAATAAACATATACATGTGCCAAAACAAAAGGTATCATGGAAAATGTGGCCTTCGGTGTATTAAAGTTATTTTCAGAGGGTTCCACTAGTATGGACAGGACAGCTGTGAGCATGTTAATGATTTATAAATGTATGTTCAATGTACTATTCTTTCAGCTCTTCTGCAGGCTTTCCTTTTTAAGTTGAGGAAAACAACTAAAAAACACACAAAAATGTGTTAATGGAGAAACTTCCTGTTATAAATTTATAACTTGGAATTGGAATAAATGAATATATACCAATTTTTCTGAATAGGAAGACCAGATATTACAAAGTTTAACCTAATTTCAGTGATAGTTCTAGTAGGATTATTTGTGAAATCTGGAAACAAGTGTAGTGGGAGGAGATGATTGACAGGTCCCCTAAAATTAGACTCTCATCCTACAAACAAGTAAATTCTAAGCAGATTAAAGAGTTGAATGGGAAAAAGGAATCATAAAATGATTAATCATACAGGCTGCAATGGATATTTATAGTTAAGACTTTCTAAATAGAATAATATATGGGTAATAGACACGGATGAAGAATTGGAATAATTCAAAAAAGGGAGGATCATAGGGGAAAGTAGTAGACAAATAATTAAATGGTCTAAATATACGAATTAAAATGCAAAAACTGTCCAGCTAGAGAAAGTATATACTGCTTGTAAGTAACCTTCTTTACAAGTAAAAGGATAACCTCCTGATGAATACATAAATGGATGATTACGTGGCGATAAAAAGGGTCAAAACTATGGATGGACCTTACAAACATGAAGTGAAAAAAGCCAATCGCAAGGCTATAGACTGTATGGGACGTACAGAATGCACAAATATGTAGCTGCAGAAGGTGGAATAAGGGTTGCCTACTGTTTGGAGGAATGTAGAGTTTCTGGGGTGATGAAAGACTTCTAAAATTGAACAGAAGTCATGGAGTAATGGGTGAATTATATGGTATGCAAATTTTATCTCAGTAAAGCTGAAAGGATAGAAAACTATCACTAATCAAAAGAAAGCTGGAATGATATTAATATTACAGAAAGTAGATTTTGGAACAAAAAATATCAGTGATAGAAGATGATAATTTTTTTTTCTATTTATGTCATCATTAGGAAATTGAGTTAGATTTCAACAGAATTTATAGAACAGAGAGAGAAAAAAAATCAATAAGGATCTAGAAGATGTAAACATTGTCAACCAGACTAATTAGCATTTGGAAAACACACCAATGGCATCAAGTGCAAATAGAAGATTTGTCAAGATAGACCACATTCTGGACCATAAAATTAATCTCAATAAATTTTAAAGGGGGTCTAATAATGTGTCTTCCCTGACCCCAGTGGCATTAAATTAGAAATCAATAACTAATCTAGAAAATTCTCAGTTTGGGGAAATGAATTGTAACAGAACTAAATGAAAACACAAAATGCTAAAATTTATGGGAATGCTTATAGCACTAAACATCTGTATTATAAAAGAAGAGATGTCAGCTTAAAGAGCAGGACTGGGTGAAATAGAGAACTGAAAAATCAAGGCAAACAAAAACTTTAGTTTTCTGAAGATTATAAAGAAAACTGATCCACCTCTGTGTGGATTAATCAGGAAAAAGAAGAAATGATACATTACCAATATACCTTAAACATATAATGAGGGATAAAGCACTTGATGCTAATAAAGGTGGCAATGCAGAGGAAATCAACAAATTCCTTGAACAACATTAACTAATAAAAATCAAGACGTAATCTCAAAAGCCTTATATCTCTGAAAGAAATTAAATTTATGTTTTAAAAACCTCCTAGTTAAAGTAGACCCAGATGCTTCTCTGAAAGTTCTACCAACATTTCAGCATGAAATAAACCTTCCGAAAATGCAACTCAACTTACAATAAACATTTATCAAAAAATCTATAGCAAATGTCATGCTAAATGGTGAAAGACTGAATGCACTCCCCCAAGTTCACAAGGAAATCCATTCTCACTACTCCTCTTTAGCATTGTCACTGGCGGTCCTAGTATGTGCATTATGTCAAGACACAGAAGAATCATAAATCTACAGAAATCAATATAAGAAAGGATACATGCTCACTATATACAAATCACATTTCTATATGAACATAATTTTAAAAACACTATACATAGCATTAAAAAATATGTAGGGGTCTGATAAAAGACGTATGTGCAAGGCTAGACATGCTGGCTTATACCCAGTGCTTTGGGAATGAGGTCAGGAGTTGAAGAGCAGCCTGGACAACATAATCAGACCCATTTCTACAAAAAATAAAAAAGGAGACTAAGACAGGACAACTGCTTGAGCCCAGAAGTTCAGTGAGCTATGACTGTGCCCCTGTACTCCAACCTAGATGACAGAGTGAGACTCTGTCTCTATAAAACAAAAAATGAGAAACTAAAGCCTATGAAAATATCTCAATTCATGAAATGGAAAACATGATTATCAGTTTTCTCTTAATTGATCTATAATATTCTAGCCAATTTCAATCAAAATCCAAATAGAATTTTTCTATAAATTGAACTTAGCCAGACACAGTGGCTCCCACCTCTAAGCATAGATAGCACTTAAGTATGTCGAGATCGAGTTCAAGACCAGTCTGGGCAAGAGAGTGAAACCCTGTCTCTATAAAAAGTTAAAAAAAAAATTAGCTGGCCCTGGGTATTTGTGTAGTCCCAACTACTTGGGGGGCAGGAGGATCACTTGAGCCCAGACAGTGAGTTAAGATGACACCACTGCATTCTAACTCAAGCAACAAAGTGAGACCCTGGCTCAACAACATCAATGATAAAAATCACAAACCGATTCTAAAATCTATAGCAAAAGGCAAAAGAAATAGCTGAAACAATTCTGAAAAAGTTGGGGACTCATACTATCTGACGTCAAGCCTTATTACAAGGCTACAATAATCAGACTGTATAGTGTGGGTGAAAAGACAAAGGAATTGAGTAAGGTCTCAGGTTACAAAATTGACATATACAAATCAGTAGCACTGCTCCATTCCAATAACAAGCTAAGAATCAAATCAAGAACTCAATCTCATTTCCAATAGCTGCAAAAAAATACAAAATACCTAGGCATATATTTAGCCAAGGAAGTGAAAGATCTCTACAAGGCAAACTACAAAATGATGAAAGAAATTATAGATAACACAAATGGAGAAACATCACATTCTCGTGGATTGAAAGAATCAATATGGTTAAAACGACCAGACTGCCCAAAGCAATGTACAGATTTAATGCAATTCCTGCCAAAATACAATGTCATTTTTCACATAATTAGAGAAAACAATCCTAAAATGTATATGGAACCAAAAAGGAGTCCAAATAGCCAAAGTGATCCTAAACAAAAAGAACAAGCCTAGAGGCATCATAGTGCCTGACTACACAGTTACAGGTAACAAAACAACATGACACTGGTACAAAAATCAAGGGAACAGACTAGAGAACACAGAAATAAAGCCATATACCTACCATCAACTGATCTTTGATAAAAACATACACTGGGGAAAGGATACCCTATTCAATAAATGGTGCTAGGAAAACTGTATAGCTGTCTGCAGAAGAAGGAAGCTAAATCCCTGTTTCTCACCATACACAAAACTTAGCTCAAGATGGATTAAAGATATGAACCATAAAAATTCTAGAAGAAAATTTAGGAAAAGGTCTTCTGGACATTGGTCTAAGCCATAAATTTATGACCAAGACTCCAAAAGCAAATGCAACAGAAGCAAAAATAAATAAATGAGACCTACACTAAAAAGCTTTGCACACCGAAAGAAATAATCAACAGAGTAAACAGAAGAAACTATTCACAAACTATTCATCTAACAAAGAGCTAATATCCAGAATCTACAAGGAACACAAACAGATCAACAAGGAAAAAAACAACTCCATTAAAAAGCGGGCAAATGAAAAAAAGTGGGCAAATAACATGAACAGACATTTTTCAAGAGATATACAAACAGCCTACAAACATGAAAAAATGCTCAGTATCACTAATCATCAAGGAAATGCAAATCAAAAGCATGAGATTCCACCTTACCCCAGTCAGAATGGCCATTATTAAAGACACCTGCATTCTTACATTTATTGCAGCACGGCTCACATCTGCAAAGATAAGGAATCGACCTAAGTGACACAACCAAGTAGACCCTCTATAAGTTGACCATCCAAGGTATTGTAACAAACTGGTCAGCAGATGGCAATGGACAATGTAAGGAAGTAGGCCTGCTATCCTGTGTACATGCATGGGGTACAGGTCACCTCAGCAATGGAGGCTCTACTGACACTGGAAAAATTGAGTACAATGCACCTCTTCAGGTGATGGGTCCACTAAAAGCCCAGGATTTCACTACTATACATCCACATAATTAAACCACTTATACCCCCCAAATCTACATCTATAGAAGATCAGTAGAACCAAACAAGAGTCCAGAAACACACAGGGCAGTTGACTGAAGAAAGGATAGTCTTTGCAACAGATGGTACTGGAACAATTGGATATCCATATACCAAATATTAATAAAAGTTGCTTCCCTACCCTTTTATCATAAAAAATACAAAAACTACCTAAAAATGAACTATAGACATAAATATGAAACCTAAAACTACAAAACTTCTGGAAGAAAACAGAATCACCATATGATGTACCATATTTTCCACATGTTATGGAAAATTTTTAGATATGTCAAAAGCACATGAAATAATATAGATTTCATCAAAATTAAGAATTTCTGTTCTTTGTAAGACACTTAAGAGAATTCACAAAAAACAGCCACAGACTGAGAAAAATCTTTACAAATTCCATATCTATTAAAGGATTTTTATATCTATAACATATAATTCTCAAAATTAAGCAAGAAAACCACCACATGCGGAAGTGGCCAAATGATCTGAGCACATTTCACCCATCATCTGACTGTCAGAATGGTCAAAATCTAGGCAATGGCAGAAACAAGTTCTGGGAACAATGTGGAATAACTGGACCATTTACTGGTGAGAATACAAAATGATAATGCCACTCTGGAATACAGTTTCTCATAAAGTTAATACACCCTTACCATCCAGCTAACAATGCCTTTCCCTAGGTGAAATGAAAATTTACATTTATTCAAAAACATGGACACAGCCTCTTTGTCTTGTCCTTGTTACAACAATGGAGGCCTGTCCACTGTAAGTTGTGAATATATTTCGCTGTTATTCTGTAAATTAGTCTCTTTCTCAGTAAAACCTCCTTTCCTTGGTAAAAACAAAACAAGAAAACCAAAAACATGTACGTGAATGGTTATAGAGAATTTATTTCTAATTGCTCTAAAGTGGGAAACAAATGTCCTTCAACTGGTTAATGGATAAATAATCCTTCAACTGGTTAATGGATAAATAAATCTATAGTGCATTACTACCACTTAGTAATAAAAAGGAATTACTGGCAAGGCACAATGGCTCACACCTGTAATCCCATAATTCTGGGAGACTGAGATAGGAAAAGCGAGGCCAGGAGTTGAGAACAGCCAACAAGAGCAAGATTCCTTTTTTAAAAAGAAAAATAAATGTGTGTGACTACACATGGTAATGTGATGCTCTATAATTATTGGGAAAAAAAGATTTGTCAACTTGTGCACTCTGGAAATGTACATATCAAAACACCAATGAAGCAGCTTGTTAAAAACAGAAATATTCGGCCCTTACCCAAATAGTCACCTGTCTCAGCCAGCTAAATTAGCAAGATCATATAGTGTTTCCTTTCTCTGTTAAGGATGTTCAAATTTTTCCAGGTGAACTGCTTAACTCATTTGACATTTTTTGACTGACTATTGAACTATGTGCATTATTAGCATTTTAAAGTTTTTTTAATTGAGACAGTCTCACTTTGTTGCCCTCTGTAGAGTTAGTCACAGCAACCTCAAACTCTTGGGTTCAAGTAATTCTCCTGCCTTAGGGACGATAAGCACTCACCACAACCCCCGGCTATTTTTTGGTTATTTAGCAGCAGGCCTGGGCCAGGTTTGAACCTACCAGCCTCAGTGCACATGGCTGGCATCCTAACCACTGAGCAACGGGCACCCAGCTGCATTTTAAAGTTTTTATGTCTGTTTTTTCCTCACCATAGAGACTGAGAGAAATAAACAGTATGATACGAACAGGAGAAACTCCAACTAAAAAGAGAGGAATTCTTTTGGAAGATGGAAGCGAATCACCTGCAAAAAGAATTTGCCCGGAAAATCATTCTGCCTTATTACGCCGTCTCCAAGATGTAGCTAATGACCGAGGTTCCCACTGAGGTTAGTTTCTTGTGCTGAAATTGTCTCTTCACAACTGTTTGGTAGCATCACTTAATGCTTCTAGACTGTGGAGCTCTTTCCCTTAATCCAGCCAGTTAGTTACAGCCTATTAATAACACGAAAGGACATTTTTGTGAGAATTTGGATTGACTCCTTCCAGTACCCACAGGATATTTTCATTCATCCGAACTGCCTTTTTCCCGGCCACTTCAGTGCTTACCATCAGGGCTGCTTAGAATCCAAACTTGGATTTCTTTTACCAATACTACAGAGAACAAAGGGTACTCAAATATAAGAGGTCTCTGTTAACACACTCCAGCAGACGGACTATATTTCAAATTCATTCCTGTTTTCTGGTCAGCTTTAGTCCTTATGAAAAGCAAAACAAAAATTAGGTATTTTATCCTACAACACGTGGTAGGAGAGTGAGGTTTCTGCATTCCCAAAACAGAACGAAGGGGGGCAGGCCCAGATGTGGAGGCGGCAGGTCTGTGGCCCGGATCTCCTGCCCCCTGTGCACTTCTTCCCTTTCCCCGTTCTTTGTGGTGCAGTGCTCGATTTGTGCAATGTCTGAATGAACCTGTATAAATGGTGGCACTTTAGGGCTGTAAAATGCATGATTTTGTAACCCAGATTTTGTTGTATATTTGTGATAGCACTTTCTACAATGTGAACTTTATTAAGTACAAAACTTCCAGGCTAAACATCCAATATTTTCTTTAATGCTTTTGTACTTTTTTTAAACTGTTAAAGCCCCTATAGTCACTTTTTGGGCATGTGTTTTAAATTTTCCAGTTTTTTGTTGTTATGTAGGGATCAGCTGGCTAAGTAAAGAATTTAAATCAAGTTGAATTAAGGGGATTAATATGAAAAATTATGACCTCTTCCTTTAGGAGATAGTTATCTACCTAAAGACATGTGTCTATAAGGCAATGTTTTAAAATTTTGGGGGTGTATTCCTGGCAGTTTAAAAAAATAGGTTGGAGAATTTAGGTTTTTATTAGTACATAGTACCATTTATACAAATTAGAAAATGTTATTTAACAGCCACTGAAATATCTATATACCTTTATTAATCACTATTGTTCCAGCAGTTTTAAAGTTGAATTAATCTTATTAGGGAGAAAATTCAATTATAAATTGAATCAGTATAAACAAAGTTACCAAGTAACTTCATATTGCTCTGAAAGAAATATGGAACTTACACTGTGCAATTAGAATAGTGTTCTGCAAAAATATTTATAAAACTTTGCAAGATACTTACTGCTACTGTAATTTTATATGAAGATAAGTGTATTTTTCAATAAAGCATTTATAAATTAGTCTTTGTTTAGTTATACTGAGAAAAGGGTATTTAATTTTCTGTATAAATGACAAAGAACAATCCTTTATTAGTTTATTTTGTCTCTAAACACATTAGTCATTCATCATTTAAATACCTGACTTGATTAGAAACGGTTGTAACACTTTTTCTCCCTCCTACCAAAAAAATACAGTAAGTAATTTGCTTTAAAAAAAAAAAAAAAAAAAAACTACAAACAAGCATCTGGTTTCTTCTCAACTAATATCTTTCTCAGTGATATCAGTTGATAAATCATAAGACAGCAGGCTGAAGAGTGAGATTCAAACGATCTTCCACTTAAAAGTGCTGAATTTGGAACCTGCTCTCTAGATCTCTCTTCTCCACTTCTTAACATATGTACAGCTGGAATCACTGATCAAACTTTTAAATAGTGCTTAAATGAATGCAACTTACCTTTACTATTATATTCAGAAAAATACTTAAGCCTCAAGGTCCCCAACAATTTGGAGTACTGAACTAGATAACTACCCTAAGACACTCCTGACAGAAGTAACGTATTACTTAGAGAGAGGTTTCCAAAACCTGCTGTTAGAACCTGTGCATACATGGAAAACACTGATCGTCAGTCATTATTCACACAGTTTTACTCTTCTGCAGTCCTTTGCCAGTGGTCAGCTTTAACTAGGCCAGAGTCCAGCAGGAAAGTGCATGGTGCACCAGATTCATCATCTCTTAAGTTGCTACTGTTTTCTCTTCTTTACTGAAAGGCTGTACTGAGCCAGGCTTTACCCACGACAGGCCAGCAACGTGAACACTTTTATTGTGCAGTTCTTCAGGCTTCTTCTAGGCACAATCAAAAATAGATATTAAAAAAAATGATTGATGAAGAAACTTCAGCGCTGTACAAACTTGTTTGCCAAAAAGTTTTTTGTATGTAAAGAACAATTTCAAATGAAGACATTTTAGAAAAGAGAGTTGGCCGTTTCAAAATGGTTACCTACTTTCTGAGTCAGCATCTTCTCTCTGGCTTCATCATGTACAGAAGGATTCCATGGAGAAAAGCTTAATGGAGAGAAAAATATTAATGTAATGGGTTTTTTTTTTTTGCTTGCTAAATGTGAATAACATCTCTTTTTCAATATTTAAGCCAATTCCCCTAAAAGTAGCATTCCTCGTTAAGGAGTAATCTTTAAATAATCAGTTGTCAACATGTATACTGTAGACATCATCTCATATAAGTATCTCACATAACCCCTAAAGTACTATTATTTAAAAAGTAAGAAGTCAAGGTACAGTAAAATGAATTTCTTTGCCTCACTAAAGCTCACAAGTACACAAGCTGACTAGCCCACCTGCTGAGTCCAAGCTCTTAACAACTCCACCTCTCCAAGCAGTGCCAATGTTGGCAGGGAGCAAAATCACCAATTTTTCAGTTGTCCAGGTACTGTTCCCCAAGATCAAGTATCACAGCACTACAATAACCTGCTACTTTCATATGATTCAGTTTCTCTCCTTTTACCAAATCTGAATGTCCACGTGGGTTTGCCATTTTGGGGAGGCGGGGGTGGACTGGGGGTGTGTCTCTATCTAAAATCTCCAGCTGAAAAACATACTGACATGTTAATGAATGGGAATGTTACAGAGATCCTTAGGGAAGCCAGTCACTAAACAAGTTGCTGTTGGCACAAGGTGTCAGAGGCACAGATTTTCTTTAAGAACCTAAAAGGTATCAGAAATTGAGCTGACACCAAGCTACAAAGGATATAAGCGAACAGCTGTGCCCATGCCTTTTAATCCCATTTGAAGACTACCTAGAAAATGGAAGCAACATGCTGGACAGGACAGGTCATTCAGATGTTGTGCCACTTACCTAATTGCATAGGGGTCTTCTATTTTAGGAAGGTCAAACAAACGAGCAGTGCACACCTTAACACTGTCAACCACTTTGCTTTTAAAACGCTGAATATCTTTTTCATACCTGTGTTAAAAGTTTAAATCAAAAAGTTACCAATTTAATCTACTTAGCTGCATCTTCAAATTTGTCTTGAAAAACAAAACAGAAGTGACATACAGTACTGCAGCCTCTGGGTTTAGGGGGCTTGTGGTATCGATCTTGTAGAAAACTCTCCTTGCATACATTAATACTTGCCAAATATGATTATGGTTCCGCCTAAAGGGAAACAGCATCATTACTGAGGCTTCCTCCTATTGTATTATGTCAACTAAAAGAAATACGTACTTACTAACCTCCACTTTGCAAATGCTCTCTTCACATCCAGTTCACCTGAGGTGGGATCAACCAGTGGGTGAAAGACGGGAATATCAAACACCAAGCGCTGTATTTAGAGAAAGACGGACAGAGTTTAATGGAAGCAGTAGAGCTTATTAGCCCATAGAGATAGTAAATGGAGTTTTAGGAGGTAATCATGGACATAAGGTAATCATGTTTACAATCAAAAAGCTGCCTAAAGGAGGACACTTAACTACTTTTACCATCTTCCTGTAAAAGTAAATTTTGCCATGAAGAGGGAAAAGCCATTCTTCTCCTCCACAGCACATGGCCATCACTCTCACAGTAAGTGCTGCAGGCCAGCATCTGGCCTCATTTGCACACCCTAAACAGAAAGCTAAAAGCAAAGGATGGCATGCCCAGAGCCACAAAAGAAACAGATGCCCGTGGAAAACCATTGGGTAGATAAACACTTTTGGAATTTGAAATCAGGAAAGTATTAGGAAAGACCTAAAGAAAGCTGTAAGCCCCTCAAGCTGACCCACAAATGAAGCCAGACTATCTCCAACTCACTGGACAGTCGCCATCAGGATAATTATCAGGGATGTAAACTGTAAACTTAAACACTCCATCTTGATAAAGTCCATGCCGTATGAATATCACTCCAAACCACACTGTGGGAAACAATAAAAATGGTTAAGGCCTACATTTGTGTGAGAGGAGGCAAGCATGCTATAAATTAAGAGTGGTCCTTGTCTTACTTAATGCAGAGCGGTAAGAGGGCTGCACATAGACCCCTGGTAACTTCTGCTTCACAACCAAGGTACTAAAACAAAAGCAGAATAATTAACTTGCATGGATATAAATGACACATACTGATCAAATCACCCCACATTCATTTTTTGAGACAATGAATGGTCCCGTATAGCTAATGCTTAAACCATACAAGCAAGTTATCACGATCTCTCACCTGACATAGCTCTGAGCAACGGCCTTGATTGCTGCTTACTTGCTGGCTTCCTTACAGAAGTGCACAGAGCACGTGTGAGCCAACAAAAAAATGCCCCATATTAAGAAACTAAAACCACACAGGGATACACAGGATCAGGTCTTCCTAAACATCATCTTAGAAACCAGCTTGTAGATAATTCTGAACAATGCAACCTGAGGTAAACTCTGGATGTTAAGTTTAAGGTAAAGAAGAGTATTTATAAAATTCCTGCCTTAGTGCCCACAGGTGATAGATCTCACACACACATTCAAAAACTGCTTTTTAATACAATTTTAGGTAACTAAGAACAAATGAAGATTTCGAGGACTTGCTGTCACTTAGTTGTCATTTTTAGTGTGAATCACTAGTACTCGGGTATCTCATCAGATTGTATAAATCTTTTCTAATTGTACATTGGAAGCCCCAGGTCCCACAACAGAGGACACTGTTAAGGGATGCTGCGTTTGCTTGGTGAGGACAGCATCAAAGTGAGGCGTCACACACTGAGCTCTCAAAATGACCCCCAATGCAGACACCTAAACTCTGGGGGCCATGCTAGGGAGTGTGAAACTGCTAAAAACCAGGGCAGATAAATACACTGAGAAAGCTTTCTCTGGGAACTAGTCACCCACCAACAGCTATTCTGCCCTGTTCTCTGCAACTGCAGCTATGGACCTAAAAAGACAAGCCTGTGACCAGAGCAAGGGCCTGAAAACACACTAAACTTCCAGTCCTGAATTCTGTCAGAAACTAGTTTATTTGGCCTTAGTTTATTGTTTTTATTACTTATTTGCCATCACACTTAATCATTTTAATTTATTCCATTTTTAAGTCACTAAAGCAAGTCAACAGCGACATGGCTGCCAGCTGTATCTCCTGCAGTGACTTTTGTCATAAAAGGCAATTCTATGTTCTAATATCAGCAGATTTGATCACTACAATAGAAGCCTGTCCACCTCATTACCATCCACAAACACAAGCCCTCCATTATAAAGCTAAAGGGACCAATGCTGCCAAATCACACCCAGCCACATACACTGAGGCCTCTGACCATTTCAACATTAGTACACTGAGGGAGGAGTCAAGGACTTCATACACACGTACAAAGGAATTTTTAAGTGACAGAATTAAGAATTCTCCAAACTTTCTGTCATTTCAACAGATTATCATATCAAATGCCTTCTCATCTCATCTGTGTACAATCTGAGCCCAGCTCCTGTGCATGCTGGGGTCTCTCTGTACAGAGGCTCAGCTCCCTGCGCTTTATAGACAGGTGCAACTTCAACCCACCTGTACACTCCTATGCCTCACTAGGTTCTTACTTCCATGGAACCCAAATCTTTGTTAACTTCCCTATGATTGCCAAGTCCTATCTTTAGGGTCACTTGTATGACAACCCTTCAGATGTATGAAGACAGCTTACTAAGTACATAAGAGTTCTTTTCTCCAGGCCAGCATTACAATTCCTTCATTTATTTATCCTCTGATCACCTCCCCTAGAATGTCAGAATGCCTCCTACATGGTGATAACCAGAAACAGAACACAATCATCCAGATGAGTCTGAACCAAGACAGAACAGACTGCCACCCTCCCACCCTCTAACACCTCTTTAGGTGGTAAATGCCTTACTTCCTGTCATGACCCACAGGAACTGTATTAGAGGGCCGTGGCATTAGAAAGGCTGAGAACTACTGATATAAAGATCAAATTTTAAGTTACTAAGTTCTTGGTCTACAGCAGGTTTTTAAATAAATCTGAGTTTCTTCATCTTCTTACTCTTCAAAACAGACATGGAAATTAAAGTACACATTTGCCTTTAAATCTGATTCACCCAAACTCCAACTAAGAATCATTATATTTAAGAGAACATACTTATATGACATCACCTGTGTCTTAAGGGTTCAAGATTTTTTTTTTTTTTTTTTTGAGGCAGTCTTGCTCTGATGCCCACGCTAGACTGCAGTGGTGTCATCATAGCTCACTGCAACTTCAAACTCCTGGGCTCAAGCGATAAGCCTCACGGTACTTGAGACTAAAGGTGCATACCATAAGGCCTGGTTAATTTTTCTGTGAAGGGTCTTGCTCTTGCTCAGACTGGTTTTGAACTTCTGGCCTCAAGCAATCCTCTCAGAGTGCTAAGAACACAGGTGCAATCCACCGCACCTGGCCAAGAAAGACTATCACCAGCAAGAGCCTCTATAGTTCTTTATTTGTTAAGGGCTAATATTGGAGGGGGATAGGTTTGAGCTTTAAGATTAAATAACTGAGTTCATCAGAGTAAATTTAATTCTTCACCTTCAAGGATTATTCATAATGTAACCAAACAGTTTAAGAACTTACAATTCTGCAAGAAGAGAGTATTCCAGGTAGAAGGGTCCATAAGAAGCATGTGTGCCATTTGTGGACTGTGCTGCCGGGGCAGGAGATGTAGGCTTAGTTATGGGCAAAGCATTTTTGGGAATAGAAGGCAGCTGTTTCTTTGGCCCAGTTCGTGGAGGACTGGTTTTCACGTCCCCTGTCAATGTCTTCTCTTCACCATCAGATCGCTATTCAAGATGGAGTTGTGAGAAAATTTGTTATGATTCTTAAGTCACAAGAGTACAGTATTAGCTCCATGATGTAAAAGCTGGTATTACTCTTTCACAATGACATTTCAACAGCATGATCAAGATGACCTGAAAGTCTTCTGAACAGGCTGGTCACATAAAGAGCAGACAAAGAAGCAAGACTAAATTATTAGGGAAACTCTTTAATTAGGTGCACCCTATGTAGCAGGCGTCCTCCAATTTTTTAAACAGGGGGCCAGTTCACTGTCCCTCAGACCGTTGGAGGGCCGGACTATAGTTTAAAAAAAAAACAAAAAAAAACTATGAACAAATTCCTATGCACACTGCACATATCTTATTTTGAAGTAAAAAACCAAAACGGGAACAAATACAATCACACAGCCTCATGTGGCCTGCGGACTGCAATTTGAGGACCCCTGGTATAGAACAATATCATCGGTATTCACAGGATTAACTGAAACAGAGAAAGCAGTGGTTTCTCTTACTGCCTCCCATACAATGGCATGGGGTTACTAAACAATTAGATGTATAAGACTAGAAAAATCCCCTTGCACTTTGATACTACAGAAGGTCAGGCGCTAAGAAGCTCAAAACAAAAATAATATAGATGACAAGTTAGTCACTACCTGATGTTAGCACTTGGGTTAGAAGCAAAGAATGAAAGTATTCTCTCACTTGCTTATGTCTGATTTTTATCTTGTCCCTAAATGGGTATGTTTCCACATTTAAAATATCACCAGCATAAACTGTCATCCTTAGTCAAAGACAAAGGTTCACTAGAGTCAAGACTAAACTGCCATCTCATAGGTACCTCTTTGGCTTAAGTGCAATCAAAGACTTTAATTAGCTATATTAAAAAGCATAGGGAGGAGGGAGGAGGAAGAGAAGAGGAGGGAGGGGGATGGGTGTGCCCCACCTAATGGGCACAGTGGAAGGGTACACGGCACATCTCCTGGGACTTTACCTAGCAGATGCAAACTGTGACCTTATTTGTATCCTCATATTAATCTGAATTTTTAAAAATGTCATGTGCATAGAAAAAATAGTGGTGTTCTTTCAGAGTGGGATTATGGATTTTTATTTTCTTATTGTTTATATATTTCAAGCTTTCCTAAAATCAAAATGTATTTTTAAAAAATCATTTTATCTAGAAAAATTAAATTAGGGCCCCTCAAGTCTGACTTGATTACATTGGACTGGCCTTTCTCAAAGCTGTTTTAACCATAGAACCTTGACACTTAATAGAAAAACAACTATAACTCTACATCACAAATGTCATCATGCGTTAATGTAAAGAGCTGTGATTACTAGAACAGTTTCTAATTGAGATGCTGTCTCAGTCTCAGAAACTAATGTTAACAAGATACTTCTCAAAAGTAAAATCTAAACTAGAAAAAACAAGTAAAACCTAAACTAGAAAAAATTTTGTTAAGAGTATAGATAACTTTGGTATGGATTATTTCAGCCTGTCTTCTGACCATCTTTTCTGACAGAAAAGCAAATGGGTTTCCTTACTAAGTTTATTGGCTATACCTACTTTGCGTACAGAGCTTGTAGACATGCTCCAGAAAGGGTTCATAACTTGTACTCCAAACAAAGAAATTCAGTGGTCTGTGTCATTAAAGTCTTCCGTCCTCAGCATTCACTTTACCTTTGATGGTAAACATAGAAACATACCAACACCAACAGTTTAATAAGACTTCTGAAGTGATTAAGAAGTATGATACCTTAGAATAGTATTTTTCAACATGTTTTATCTCATAACACACTTGAACCTATAGTCAAACTTCTGTGGCACACTTAAATTATTTTGATCAATAACAAGAGTGAAAAAAGAATATACTTACTGTGCTTTGAAATCTTTCAAAAATAATTTAATTAGATCTTTAAAATTTTTCATGGCACACCTAAGATCCTGTCACAGCACTGTGTGCTGTGGCTCCCTGCTTGAAAAATCACTGCCCTAGAGATACAATATAACATATAAACTATATGTTATATACTATTAAAACTGCCTGGGGAAATGTTTTCAGGCAGCTTCAGAAATAGTTTCCTTCTACATCCTCTTCTGGTAGTTTCTTTTGCACCTTTAGATGTCTACAAGAATCCAAGCACCAGGTCCCTCACCAGGATTCAGAATATTCAATGACACAGATCACCTTTTATGCCAGAAATTCAGAAAATACAGACAACAGTTGATACTGGAATATCTAGGCATTTAACTAATGGGAAAGACAAATTCAGAATGCACTGTACCCACACACACACAAGCTGCATCACAGTTCCCAGGGTTATGGGAACAAAAAAGATCCAAGATGGCTGATTCAAAAAGTTGTCTCAATTCATTTAGGTACAAAGTAAGTCCTGTAGTAAGGCTAGTAGCCAAAGAAATAAAAAACAGAGAAAGAAGGTAGAGTCACTAGGGAAAGAGGGGGGTTATCTGAATCCTGTCAGATTCTCAAGAAACTGCCTTTTTCAATTGCTAAAATTACAGGAACTCTACAGGAATTAGGCATTAAAGGAACTGCCAAGCAACAGAAATGCCGAAGAGGAGCCCCAAAGAGACATTTCACACACAGAGAGATCTTTAACCCAAAGCTCCAAGTAGTGGCTAAGAAAGCATGTCTCAAAGGTCACAAAGTCAGTGGGTCATTTGCTAAAAATATAAAGAAGCAAAGGAAAAGCTGCCAATCCCGGCTGTAAGAACAGCAACTTCTCTGCTCTGGTGCTCTCACCCCAGACTGGTACCCTGAAAGCAGAGCTCCTTCTCTAAATGCCTACTTGCACCAGTCACAAGGCTGAAGGTGAAGAAGGTCCAAACTTAGTAACACTTTCCTAAATTCTTTTTTTTCATTTTCTTAAATTCTTAAGAAGCAAATCTGTAGCAGACCACATACCAAATGTCCCTAATCAGTAATAATTTGTTTTCTCTTGGGAGCCTATGACATCCATGGGTGGGTACCAGGACTATCATACCTTACCAATGCCTATTACTGCTATTTTGCTTTCCAAGAGATAATGCCACCCAGTAATTAAATCACAGGAATGTGGATCCTTGTTTTTCCACTAACATGTTGACTTACATCCAGTAAGTGCCAACAGCTCTGTGAAAATCTGCATTTAAAGGTGACTAGGACACATAGAAAATAGTTAGGACATCAAAAATTATGGGGGTACATTGCTGTCTGGCCCAAATGAAAAAAAGCTGATGTGTGTCACTGAATATTCTGAATACACTGATTTTCAGATCTAGCAGCAATATGCAGAAACCCACTGTCCTCTACAGGGAACATCAACCCCTTGGTGTTCCCCACCACAGAAATTTACTGGGGTGGAGCAAAGTTGTAAACTCCCAAGTCTATAACACGTTATGATCCTATGACTTCACCTTTAAGAATCCAGTAAAACATGCCCCCAAATTATTCCTGTATTAAGCAGGCGGTATCATCTATTGCTGCTCCACTTTGCAATGCATCTTTTAATCCAAGTTCAGCAGCAACATAATCACGAGAAACTGCAGCACACTTTTCAGGAATTAACTACACCATCGTATCTAGTCTACGACAGGCAAAGCATGACATGTTCCGGTAAGAATGACATATATGGAAGGAAGGCACAGGCTACATCCTTGTAATTGGGAAACAATTTTAGAATTTCTGCCGGTTTGGCCCCGAGAACAAACCACGAATTGCACTCCTCTCTATAACACGCAGCTGAAAAGTCTGGTCTTCGGCCCGTGCAAAGGATCCGTACATGGCAGACCTAAAACTAGAGGTGGAGACTCTATGTCCCTCCTACGTGCCTTGGTACCTCCACAGGCACTAACTTAATACATCGCCCCGAAACAGGATTAAGCAATTCCATGTAAAGAGGGGACAGGGCAGAGCCTGGAAAAAAAATGAAACACCCCCCGGCCAGGCTCGCTGGGGACAGTCAAGACCGGCAGCGGCGGACAGGCACCCTCGCCGCAGGCGGAAACCCGTCTCTTAGCACGCAGGTAATCTGGACAAACCTGTCTCGAGGTGATGCAAGGAGGGGGCCACGTCCTGGCTTCCGAGCTAGCTTGAGGCCGGCCCGGCGCCCCTGAGCCCCTTCAGTGGGGGGCTGAGGGCCTCCGGGGCTCGGGGACGCCCCCCTCAGCCAGTGCCCGGAGCGGGAGACCAGAGCCAGGGAGGGCGGGACCGAGACCCAGCGAGCCAGGGCGGACCGCCTCTCTGCCTCGGGCCGGCCCGCCGGGCGGAGCAAGCGCTGCAGCCCCCAGTGCGGCTCCGAGGAGGCCAGCGCAGCAGGTGCCTGCAAACGCGCACAGGTGCCCAGCCCGGCCTCAATGTCCCAGCGCGGCCGCCGTCGCGCAGAGTGGCGAACGCCTGACAGGGCAAATGCCGGGCCCGAGGAGGCTGGCGGCCCTGATTCATTAGACTCCTCAGACCTCGAGTACCTACCAGCCTGTCGGGCAGTACGCCTCACCCCGGTGCCCTCAAAGCAGAGCTCCCGGCTCCCGAGCGCTGCCGTGGCCCGACAGCATCTCCTGCTGCTGCGCCAGCCCGGCCCCTGACCGCTCCCCGCCCCGCCCTGCCCTGCCCTGCCCTCGGCGTCAGGCTCCGCCCCTGCCCCACACCCCTGGACCCAGACGCTTCCGCCCAGCCTCCCGGCTCCAACTGGCTCCTACACCTGCCCGTCAAAGACGTTCTTCCGGGAGGCGATGGGACGACCACACTCTGTCCTGCCAATCAAATTAGCTCTGCTCGGGCAGGGCCGCACTTGACCCTCCCCTTACGTAACATCGCCCGGGACTCTCAGTCTCTGAAGTATCAGCCCATGGGGAGGGATGGGCGGAAACAAACAAGCGCCGGGGCATAATTGGTCACAGCGTCCGCCAGTCATCATAGAGACCCGCCCACCGCGCTGTTGTTCAGGGAGGCGGGGACCGCGTGTCTCCTCTGGCCGGTTATGCCTCCCGGTTGCAGGTCCCAGCCGAGATTCCCTCACGCGGTCGGATACGTGGAGTCCCGCAGGCCGGAACGGGCTGCAGGAGCCGTCGGGTCGGAGACCGCTTGGCTAACTTTGAGAAACGTCCAATTTCTACATTAGAGCGCGTAGAGACAAGGACCGAAGGGAGCTCCCCGCCAAGGCGCGCGGAGGCACTAGCAGCCAGAGGAGACTTTTAAAAATGCACGTGGCCCCCAACCCGTAGGACCAGGATTCTACGTGTGTCATAAACAAGTCCCCTGGTGCATGCTGGAGCGTGAGAACCTCTGTAGCTCCTGGGGTTTTGTTTTTGCCTCTTAAGCCTCAGTCTGACCTCCCGTCTCCTTTCCCTTGCGGGTCTGTCTCCAGCCTAATTCCATGAACGTGGCCTTCCAAACCTTTCCTTACAGCGGTGCCTCCCTGTGGGATGTCCCTCCAATCTCTGACACCACCATCTTCAACACCTGTGATAACCTGCCCCCGCCAAGTGCCAAGTTTCTGTCTGCTCTCTAGACACCAGCAGCACTGACCCGTGTCTGTGACACCACATAACAGCATCT
Source organism: Loris lydekkerianus (assembly GCA_963574355.1). Classification (NCBI taxonomy): domain Eukaryota; kingdom Metazoa; phylum Chordata; class Mammalia; order Primates; family Lorisidae; genus Loris; species Loris lydekkerianus. The sequence goes on from CAUYPK010081870.1 coordinate 27,324, forward strand.
CACACCCGGGAAAGAAATACTGACCAGGTAGTTTGGTTGCTTCTGAGATTATGGTAAATGACTGATTTATTAAATTGCAGGAAGACAGATTCTCCGGATACTAAACCCCAGGGTTGGTTCTGAAACCCAACTTCCTCCCCCAGCTGAAAACACTCCTAAACCACTTCCTTTTGCCCAATTTAGTGTATACCTAGCAATATTCTGAGTCTTAATACAAAAGAGAAAGTAAACTGAAAATCCTTTTTACTGGCCACAGGTGGTCTCCCTCTGCACCTCCATGACCCAGTTTTCCCCTAAGTCTTCTAAGCTTGTCATCCTCCCAGGCTTTTTTTCTGATCACATCCCTCCCGAACTTCAGTTTCCACTGAGGGCTCACATATGTAATTCACCAGTGCACGTCTGTTCACTGAGCTTCAGATGCACAGATCCAGCTGCCCACATAGGACGGCCTGCCCCAGACACACACCAATATCAGAGTGCTTATCACTGCAGATGCTGGAAAACCCAAGTCAAACAACTTCGTATGGAGAGCATCTCCATCACTTGATAGAACATGCTTTGCTCGCATCTTCTGGAATTGCCCTTTCAGGATGGCAGCAAGATGGCTGCTGCCATTCAGCGTGTAACAAAACAAAAGATAACCCTTTCTTCCAGGAATCTTTTTTAGAAGTGCAAAAATATCTTTCTCAGAAGCTCACAAGAAAAGATGCCAGTGTTTCATGAGTTGCTGGGTCTGTGCCCACAACCAAACCAGTCAAAGATGGCTTGTGCCTATAATCCTAGCACTTTTGAAGGCAGAGGCAGGGGGATCACTTGAGATGAGTTTGAGACAAGCCTCAACAACATAGCCCTAGATACCATCTCTACCAAAAACAAAAACGAAAACTAGCCTGGTGTTGGTGATACTTGCCATGTTGTCCCTGCTACTTGGAAGGATGAGGCAGGAGGATTGTTTGAACCCAGGAATTTGAGGTCCCAGTGAGTTAAGATGATGCCACTGCACTCCAGCCTGGGCAACATAGCAAGACCCTGTCTCAAAAAGAAAAAAAAGGGGAGGGGACCCAAAGCCAGGAAAAAAAAAAAAAAAAAAAAAGGCAAAGACAAGTGAAACTAGTCTTTTGTCCTTGGCTCAGGCTAATTGAAATTGTCCTTGATGCCTGAACTTTAGGCAGTGGAGAGAAGATCAGGTTCGTATTTGGAAAACATCACTTTTTATGTGGAGAACAGACTGAAGGGCACAGGAGTCTGAGAGCAGTTGGAAAACTATGGCAATAGTGCAGGCAAGAGATAATTGAATGAATTTGATGGCGGAGATGGAGAATTGAATGAGTTCCAAAGATAATTAAGATGTGATATGGATCAAACTTGACCATGGAGTAGACAGGGGATGTAGGAGGGGGTATCAGGGCTGGTGCGTGGGTGATGAGCCCATTCATTGTGGTAAGAAACACTGAACCATAGCAGGTTTTGGAAATGGGAAATAATAGGGGTGTGTGGGGGGTGTTTCTGTAAGCACTGTTGCTCATGTACCTGATACCCATTTCCCCCTTTTTCATTGCGATAGACTCTCAGTTTGGTTGAGTTCAGTCCCTTTGGTGGGGCCCACTGGGCAGGGAGCAAACTCCTTACCAGGGCTGTAGGTCTAGCCCCACTTGGCTCCAGGCTCCAGCCACTCTGGCCTTCTTCCAGTACCTGGGAGTTGATGCTTGTCCACCCTGCCCCCTCAGCCACTGCAAGAGGGGCCTTTGCACTGGACATTCTTTTTGCCTGGCTCATCCCCTCCCACCCCTATCCCTCCAGCTTCATGAGGCAAGAACTGTGTCTGTTTTTGTCCCCATGGTCTCTCCAGCACCCAGCCCAGAGCCCCGGTGTACTAGCTATGCAGTAAGTATTTACCAAATGAAGGACAGAAGCAGCTCAAGTACACTTAATTGTGAACCTGCACCAAGAAAGTAGCTCATTATGAAAATTACGATTTATTCAAAGGGAAATAAGAAGGCGGGTTAAAGCACCATTTCTTTAAGACAAAAATACAAAGTGCTGAGAAAAATCCCAGCTGAATCCTAACACTCTGGAAGGCTGAGGCACGTGGATTGCCTCGAGAGTTCAAGACCAGCCTGAGTAGGAGTAAAACCTCTTCTCTACTAAAAATAGAAAAACTAGCCACTGGGCATTGTGATGGGCACTTGTAGTCTCAGATACTCAAGAGGATCACTTGAGCCCCAGGAGTTTGAGGCTGCTGTGAGCAGTAATGCCATGGTACTCTACCAAGGGTAACAGAGTCAGCCACAATTTAAAAAAAAAAAAAAAAAAAAAAAAAAAAAAACCAACTGACCTTAAACCTTACCTATAAAACATTTCTAATCACTTTATGTTACAGTGACCATTCTAAATTTGGGGAGTATATTTGTTATATTTGTGTCAGAAGGTGCTTTATGCATCAGGACTTACTGGATCTGTGATCTGTATGAGTATTCAGGGCTCTTGGTCATGTTCTAACCAGAAAAATACTCACTGAATCTATTTGCCTTTTGGTCTCTGAAAAATTACACAAGGCAGTTTGGATCAACTTTCTACTAGAGGCCTTAACAGAAAGAAGGGGCCCCGGAATTCTTTTCTGACAGATATGTTCCCATATATGTTTCCCTGATAACACATACTGTTCAAGATACAAAATGATTATCTAGCTATGCACATTAATGTCTTAGAAAAAAATAAAGCACATTAAAATCATGATTTTATAGCTAGTAAGATTTAGCATGAGACCAAAGTAGGCATTTAAGGTTTTGTTTTTTTTTTTTTTTTGAGACAGAGCCTCAAGCTGTTGCCCTGGGTGGAGTGCTGTGGCATCACAGCTCACAGCAACCTCCAACTCCTGGGCTCAAGCAATTCTCCTGCCTCCGCCTCCCAAGTAGCTGGGACTACAGGTGCCTGCCACAACGCCTGGCTTTCTTTTCTTTTCTTTTTTTTTTTGGTTGCAGCTGTCATTGTTGTTTGACAGGCCCGGGCTGGATTTGAACCTGCCAGCTCAGGTGTATGTGGCTGGCACCTTAGCCGCTTGAGCTACAGGTGCTGAGCCAAGTTTTTTTTGTTGTTGTTGTTGTTTTGTTTTTTTAAGTAAATAGATTTAAGGTAGGACATTAAATGATAGTCCTATAATTAATGATCATCAGATTTGGCAGAAAGTGAAAATTATTGGGAATTATTGAAGATTTAGAAACACTGCTGTAGGGTATGATGTTTTGGGGGAGAGTGCTGAGAAGAGTCTCACTCTGTCACCCTGGGTAGAATGCTGTAGCATCATAGCTCACAGCAACCTCTAACTCTTAGGCTCAAGTGATCCCCTTGCCTCAGCCTCCCAAGCCAGACTAGTTTTTCTATTTTTAATAGAGATGGGGGTCTCCCTTTTGCTCAGGCTGGTCTCTAACTCCTGAGCTCAGGCAGTCCGCCAGCATCGGCCTCCCAGAGTTCTAGTATTACAGGCAGGAGCCACTGTACCCAGCCAGGACTCATGTCATTTTTGTGCCTTCTCGCTTATAACATCACTAGTGTGCTTCCACTGGTTGGTTGCTTCCCATTTTCCACCCTGCCCTGTTACCCACTAACTCCCAGCCCTCGAGTAAGTGGGTGGATAAACGGGAGAGATGGAAGAGATGGAAGAAGGAAGGAATTTTACAGAGCAAACACAACATTTCAAAATGAAATCAGAGTAGCTGATGGACCACTGTGAATAGTTATGCCTTAAGGAAAAGCAACCAATATACAGTGTTGCTGCTCAAATAGGGCTGAAGAAAACTGATTTTCTTTTATAATCAAACAGCATTTCGAAGGTGGCATGACGGTAGGAATAACCGTCGGCCCTCTCAGCGTGCTGATGACCATCCTGGCAGCACAAGAGCAATCTTCTCTTTGCTTGGTATTATCTTTGGAAAACCACATTGCTTTGTGGTTTTGAAGCATTTAGAAAGATGATAAAGGCGTAAGGTCAGTTTGAACTAGAGTGGCACACTCAGAAAGAAAACCAGAGAGAGAGAGAGAAAAGCCAATATTCATCCATTGATAAATTATTCCAGGACTGCTGCAGAAAGGGCACTATTCTGGGCATAGACACCTTCCTTTCTTGCACTAGGTAAATGGTGATTTGCTAAAGATAGGCAATCTTGATGATTTTGAGAGTCACCTACCCAAAGCAAATGACAATGTCACCATCTTTTTATCATGAAAAATTATTAATCGTACCAAAAAGTAGAGTACAACAAACTCCCCTCACACTCACCACTTAATTTCAATAATGGTGAACGTTTTGCTCTATTTCCTTTTTCTATTGTTTTTCTTCCTGAGCCACTTAAAAACAGGTTGCAATCATCATGACCTTCAGTACCTCCTAAGAGCAAGGACATTCCCTTTACAGAACTACAGTGCCAGGGTCACAGCTAAGAGACTTCTCTCCAAATCTGTAGCCTGGACTTACTTAAATTGCCGCACGTGTCACACACTAAGAAAAAAAGCTTTTCTAATTCTTATAGATCTAAAGTGTGTCCCACCAAAATTTATATGTTGGAAACTTAAAAATGCAATGGTATTAGGAGGAGGATGCTTTGGGTGGTGATTAAGTCACAAGGGTAGAGCCTTTGTAAACAGAATTAGTTCCCTTACAAAAGAGGGCCCAGAGAGCTGCCTCCCCTCTTCCCTTGTGAGGACAGAGTGAGAAGGTGCTGCTGTGAGGAAGTCTCAGCCCTCACCACAGACCTAAACTGTTAGCACCTTGATCTCAGCTGCTCAGCCTCCAAAACTGTGAGACACTAAATTTTATTTTTTTATAAGCTGCCCAGTTTCGACACTAATTTTTATTTTTTATAAGCTGCCCAGTTTCTGGTATTTTGCCATCCAAGTCTGGACAAACCAAGGCAGTTATTTTTCTAAACCCAGATCCAGTCAACGTTGTGACATTGCCTTTGTTCATCTATCACTGGGCAAGAGCCACGTACAGAACCTGCTCTGAGGAAGACAGTCTCTTCAGTCTCTGTTCTAGAACAGTCCTCCCACCTTTTTTTCCTCTATAACACTGATGGTCTGAACAGACCATCATATCTGCATTTTGGATTGGGTTGGCTGTTTTCTTGTGATGTGTAACTTAGTCCTCTGTCCCTGTGTTTCTCATAAACTGGAAGGTCTGAAGGCTTGGTGGGATTTGGCAGTTTTGGCTATGGAACTTCATGGGTGAGAAGCTTATGACCACTCTTTGAGCTATTGATTTAGTAGAATTGCATACTAATGGTGTGCGTGTGTGTGTGTGTGTGTGTGTGTGTGTGTGTATATATATATTTTGTTTGTTTGTTTTTTTCCAGTGGCTGCGGCTGGGTTTGAACCCACCACCTCAGGCATATGGGGCCAGGGCCCAACTCCTTTGAGCCACAGGCGCTGCCCAGCCAATGGTTATATATATTAATTAATAATTAAAAACAGAAGTCTATAGTAAAGTATCACAAGACTGGAGAAGCAAGAGTCCAATGTACTCAATTCTAATATGAAGGCAGTAGATGAGCTAATACAAGGTGGGGGATAGGGAATGAGGGAGAGGGGAGCGGGGAGGGGGATGGGGGTTATGGTGTATGCACACCTCTTGGGGACAGGACACAGTTATAAGAAGGACCTAACAAATGTAATCAAGGCACCCTCTTTGCACCCTCAATGAATCCCAAACAATAAAAAAGGAAAAAATCCAGAAGTATACTCTGTGCTAAACAAAGGTCGCTTGAATTTCTGGAACTGCTCGTGTAGGTAAAGTTTAAAGCTTTCCGTTGGGCGCGGAACGCCCATTCCTACTTCTTACTTTTAAGGCTGACTAGTGTCCCATAACTCTTACCACAAACATTAATGCGTTCGAGACTCATCGAAACTTGTGCTCTCGGCCACTTGCTGCACACTTGGTGCTGCTTAAGTTAAACACAGACTGCAGGTGACTCGGAAGGCACTAGGTGAGCTGTGGTGGCCGAGAGGAGGGAGGGGAAGGGAGAGAGAGGGGAGAGAGAGGGGAGGAGGAGGGAAGGGAGGAGGGGGAGGAGGGAGGGGGGAGGAGGATGGGAGCGGAGGAGGGGGAGGGATGGGAGGGGAGGAGGGGGAGGGAGGGGACCGGAGGAGGGGGAGGGAGGGGAGGGGAGGAGGGGGAGGGAGGGGAGGGGAGGAGGGGGAGGAGGGGGAGGGAGGGGAGGGGAGGAGGAGGAGGGAGGGGAGGGCGGACGTTTACAGCTCCACGCTCAGGAAAGCACCACATCCCACCCGCTGTCAGGTCCAGCTCTCGGTCCTGCTCACTGTTACACGAAGAACTCTTTCT